>ML675624.1:66641168-66699175 GCA_007922155.1 Mesoclemmys tuberculata | reverse complement strand
GTCAGACTAGATGATCATATTGGTCCCTTCTGATCTATGAGTCTATGGCACTGATATAAATATATATCCTGGTAAGATAAAGGTAAAATACTTTAAAAAAATATTTGGAAACGTTTGGGAATCACGGGTCGTTAGAGGTCAGATATTTGGACTATTGATCTTTCTCTGAACTTTTGACATCTGGCATTTTACATTAATTCCTTAAACAGCCTGCTTCCTAAGCTGTATTACTGTAGAAAACATATCATCAGCTAATTAGCACTGACAGATGAAGTGGTGGTGTTCCGAGAAGTGAAATCCAGTATCGAAAAAAAAGGAATTAGCAGGAATGTAAACAAGTGCTTCTGATTAGCATTTATGATATTTGTTATGTAGGAAGACTATGCAGGAAGGGTGTATGAAATGGTTACAAATAAATTTCACACAAGTACAGAGGATTCATGCAGAACTCTCTGTACCTGTGCTGGGGGGTGGGTTATGTAGGAGGCAAGCGATGGAGTAACCACATGGCTTTGTCACCTTCTGCAGGCCACACAGGAGTTTTCCATGTCAGCCCCATGTTGACCAAAGTAGAGGGCAATGCTGGTGTCGAGGACAGGAGGGGCCATGATATCTGGGATTAACCTGTGCAATTAGCATGGAGGGGATTTGGCTGTTGAGCACATTGACTGGAATTACTGCAGTTACAAGAGCAGTTGGATTAGAGAGGTTGGATTTGCCCTTTCCCCCACAAAACTGTTGCACACTTTACCAATGTAAAGCTGTTACTTGGGCATACACCCAGTGTAAACAAAAACATCAGTTTGGTACAGACTTGAAACTCCAACCTGTTAGGCTCTTGAGTAGGACTCCAGGATTGCATTATGGTTGCAGTGCAAAGCTGGGAGAAATTTATCAACTTCAAACAAGTTTGGGATTAATTTGAACCTAGAATGCAAAGCAAAAGTTGAGAAGTGCAATTCTACAAATACTGAATGAAATGGAAGTCTTCACATGAAACCCTGTGAAGTGAAACTGCTGAGTTTTGTAGAGGTCTGTTTGGTTGTAATGGACCACTCTACAGTGTATGGTACTAAAAATCATGAAATTCAGCTGGGCTGTCTTAGAGGAGAAAGTCACTATGCTGTGGTGGGCCTAACCCAGTGGCATACTGAAGGGTTGGGCAGAGGGTGGGAAGGTGCCGGCCAGGCCCTCCTTGGAGGAGCTGCCCCCCATCTGTTACAGGTGGCCTCGGGCCAGGCTTTGACATCCCCCGCAGCTGCCGAGGGCTCCCTCTGCGAGGAGAGCAAGTGTCCTCCTGGTCCCTCCACCACTGTGCTGGTAACAGGGTAGAAAGGGTAGGATGGGGAGAGGCTTTTGCATCCCCCTGATTTTCCTAACAGCTGGGAGTGATGTTGCTTGCTTGGATCCTCTTTCCCCCCTCCCCTTCCCTCACCAGGCAGGACTCAGAGCAATGAGGTTGCTTGCTCCTCTTCTGCCTGCCCCTAATCGTTGCTCAGCCAATAAGAATGAAGCATTTGGTAGAGCCAATAGCGGGGCTGGGGGCCCCTCCAGCACTTTTTCAATCTTGAAGCAAACACGCTCAGCTGGGAGGAAGCAAGGCAAGCTCTCAGCAGGCTCTGTGCTTCGGCTGAAGATGCTGCAGATTTCACCATGATCGGCCCCTCGCCGTCATATGCTGACATGTTAAAAAAGCAGGAGCAAGCTCCTTGTGCTGCTTAGGTGAGGGGGGGCTACTGCCCCAGGCACATTCAGGGGATGATTATCCTCACAGACAGCCCAGCTTTGGAAGTTTAATAACAGCAGGGAGCTGCAGGGACCCCAGCTCCACAGGGGCCAGGCAACCAACTCAATGGCAGGTCTCTGGGGCAGAAATTGTCACACCACCACCAAGTGGCCTGGGGGCATCTGCCCTCTCACTCCTTTTCTGAGCTGCACCCGCCATCCCTGGTGGGGGCAGGGGGAGTGGGGGAGAATGGGAAATGGGCCCACAGTCCCGCCATTCCCTTGGTGTGCTGCTGCCAATGGGGGAAAAGGCGCAAATGCAAGCATTGGCCACTGGACGCCGGAGACCCAGGGAATGCTGCTGCCCTAACCCTCCCTTACAGGCCAGACCTAAAGGTAGTGATGGCAGTTTTGGGCTAAGAGGGAAGATCTTCTCATGGATCCATACAGGTTAAATGACAGGAAATAAAGGGTAGGAATAAATTAGCAGCTTTCAGAATGGAGAGAGGTGTCCCCCGGGAATCTGTACTGAGACCAGTGCTGTTACAACATTTATTCAACATATTCATAAATGATATGGAAAAAGGAGTAAACAGGGAGGAGGCAAAATATGCATATGATACAAAACTACTCAAGATAACTTTGGACTTAATTGACTGCGAGTTACAAAGGGATCTCACAAAACTGGATGACTGGGCAACAAAATAACGTGAAATTCAATGCTTATAAATGCAAAGTAATGCACATCAGAAAACATAATCCCAACTATACATACAAAATGATGGGGTCTAAGTTATCTATTATCACTCAAGAAAGAGATCTTGGAGTCACTGTGGATAGTTCTCTGAAAACATCTGCTCAGTGTGCAGAGGCAGTCAAAGAAACTAACAACATTAGGAACCATTAGGAAAGGGATACTACATAAGACAGAAAATATGATAAACTATATAAATCCATGGTATGCTCACTTCTGGAATACTGCATGCAGTTCCAGTCCCCCCATGTCGAAGTAAAAAAAGATATATTAAAAGATTATATTAGAAAAAGTACAGAGAAATGCAACAAAAACTATTACGGGCCTGAAACAGCTTCCATATAAAGAGAGATTAAAAAGACTGGGACTGCTCATCTTGGAAGAGAGAACTAAGGGGGGATAAGACAGAGGTGTATAAAATCATGAATGTTGTTAAGAAAGTGAATAAAGAAATGTTATTTACCCCTTCACATAACACAAGAACCCAATGAAATTAATAGGCAGTGTAATGAGTGGGTGTGGCCTCCCTCAGAGACTGCCAGGGAGAAACAGGCCAGGCCTGTGGGGGCGGAGCCAGAGACTGCCTGTCTGCCTGCCCAGCAGCGAGGGGACGGGACAGGAAATATAAAAGAGAAGCCCAGGCGCTCAGTCAAGCCCTAGCTCCCAGGGAGAAAGGACGTGCCTCTCCCTGCTCCAGAACTGCCTTGAGCCTGGTACCCAGGCAAGCAGGCCAAGACCCAGCACCCGGGTAAGCGTACCAGGGCCTGGGTCCGAACGCTGGTGACTGAGCAGCAGTCAGCCGGGTACCCCGGGGTACCCCCAGAGCCAGACATCCAGCCAGACTGGGGGTCCCAGAGGGGCCAGGACGTAGAGGAGCTGCCGGACACGTATGAGGAAGAGGTGGCCATATCAGGGCCAGACCTGGAGGAGTTGTCTCTAGTGTTGCTGGAGGATGATGAGACGCAGGCCATGACTGGGCCTGTCCTGGAGGAACTGCCACCCTCTGACGAGATTGATGGGTTCTACAGCCTGCCTCTCACCGGTTACCCCGTTGAGCTCTGGACCTACCACCCCCCGACGAGAACGAGTTTGACGGTGGCAGAGCATGTACCTGTGGGAAAGGGGGCAGGAAGTAGCCCAGGGGAGGTTCTATCGGGTCTGGAGATTGAAAGACTAGATCGAGAGTCAGCATGCTGCGGTTGGGACCCACTGACTCCGTGTCCGACCCCTCTGCTACATAAAGGTACCTGGGCTGGGACGCAGTGGAGTTGGGTGGGCCTGCGTCCCCCTCCCCCTTCTCTGATCCCCCTGAGTGCCTTTGAACTGGGCGAAGCCCCGCCGGGGGCCTTTTGAACTGGGCGCCGTCCCACCGGGGGCCTTTTGAGACTGAGTATTGCCTTAGAGCTACCCCGCCTGAGCCCGGGGACTGTTCCCCTAAGCTGGGCCGGGCCAACCCCTGCCGGAGCAGGGTAAGGAGTGGGTGTGGCCACCCCCAGAGACTGACAGGGAGGGACGGCCAACCCCCTTATAGGCAGCAGATTTAAAATGAACAAAAGGACATACTACTTCAAACAACACACTGTCAACCTGTGAAACCCATTGCTAGCAGATATTGTGAAGGCCAAAACTATAAGGGGGTTCAAAAAAGAATTAGGTAAATTGAGGCAGGATAGGTCCATCAGTGGCTGTTAGCCAAGATAGTCAGGATGTAACCCTGTGCTCTGTGTTTTCCTAGCCTCTGACTGCCAGAAGCTGGGAGTGGATGACAAGGGATGGATCACTTGAGTATTTGCTGTTGTGTTCATTGTATATGAAGTACCTGGCATTGGCCATTGAAGGGAGACAGGGTTCTGGGCAAGAAGTACTGTTGGTCGGAGCTGATATGGCCGTTTTTATGTTCAAACTGCAGTTCCACTTTCAGAGCGCTCACCTGTGGAATTCTACAAGGCTCCATTTCTTTCTCCATCATAGTAAACACATTGGATAATCCATCCACTGCGTGCAGTTTGTAAGACATTAGGGTCTTAGATGCCAGTAGCTCAGAGACAGAACAACACTTAACTTCTGCACATCAAATACAAATAGAACCACTTGCTCATTATCCTAGTGCCTGAATGAGATCAGCACATGCATGAAAAGCAAGTGTCTGAAACTAAATCCGGACATAATAATGGTGATTCTGGTGGAAGAGGGAAAATGTGAAGAATCAGCAAACACTATATAATTACCCTCTCTCTAAAATAGTACATCGCCTCTGTGTCCTTTTAGACTCCTCACAGGTACTGGATACTAAATAGCAATGTTTACAAAAAAGCCTTCTTTCATGTATTCTCTCTGGAAGTCTATGTCCCAACCTAGACTTGGCCATAATGATCGATGTTGTTTCATTCTCAGGTTGGAATGAAGACAGATAAATATCTGCAATATATCAATATCAGCTGGTGCAATACAAAGCAGCCCTCCTGAACAACACAGGTAAGTATATGTCACAGGTGTTCTGATCATTTCAGTGACTCCTTATCAAATTACAGATTAAATATAAGGTCTTGATCTTCACTGATATTAAGCCAGGGCTATACCAAGAACCATCTGACCCACTGCGACCATGATGTTTGCACGGCTCAGGAAAAATCAAAACTATCACCAACAAGCGAGTCTAGTGGAAATGGGGGAAAGAGCGTTCTTCATGGCTGGCATGTGTTCACAGAACTTCCTTTTATGGTTCTAGACTGCCTTTGGTCAAAGCAACGCCTTGCTGTTTCCCAGTTTCCCTATGACAACGTTAATAATAAATAATAATGGAATGAAAAACATCTTTCTATATGAAGGAAAGAGGGGAGAGAAGCAAAGAACTCATACATGCCATGATGCATGTAGTATAGAAAAAAAGATGTTGTAGGCTGTAGTCTAGAAACCAAGTAATTCCCATTTCATCTCGAGGTACATATTACTCCTGGCCTGGAATCACTGAGAACATAACAGATGAGTGCAGCTTTAATATTCATTCATTTTAATTTGATAAAATTGCTTATATTGCTTATATCAATTTCTCCAAAAATGCCATATTTTGTTCATCTGATAAATGTCTGCTCAACCTATAACTCTAGTTAATTTTTTAAATAGATTCTTCTGACTCTTCTGTATAAATTCAAATTCTGTGCAGTGTTGCAGGTATCTAAAAAGTCTGAATAAAGATGTCTGAGACATGATGCTTCTGTTCATTAGTTCTCTGGTACTTCTGTATCTTGACTTTTTACTTCGGGCTAGATGGCTATTTATACTGATGAAGTGATAATGCAAATGTGTAGAACTAGCGTGCTGAAAACTAATAGGAAAATTATTTGCAAAACAGTACAGAATATCATAGATGTCATTTTATTCCAAGAGAAAGACTAAATTCCCTTTGCCTGGACTGATTTTGCCTTTTAGAGCTAGATCCTGATTTGGACTAAATGCCTGGCCAATGTTTATGAACTGGTGAGGCTACCCATTATAACTCTGCACAAGCTACCAGACACTGGGTCCAGGCATACAGAAATAAAGGTGCCCTGTACATCCTCAGATTCCTTTCTACTCATTTCCTCTGCCGTTGGGAGCAGGTGGTCAGGGAGGGGCCAGCCGTGAGTAGACTCTTTCCTCTGATCCTCAGACTTCTCCATGCAGCTAGGTTGTAGTTTGTGGTTGATGTAGGCCAGCAGCAAATTATTACCCCACGGAGCTAGACAAAAACAGGAAAGGAAGTGGGCCTCAGAGGGGGTATCCCTCAGATACGATGTCTTCTGGGGCTACTGCAGCGGTGGTGCCATTTATGTCTTGCTCTCCAAAGCACAGTCTGGCCCTTAATTGTTAGCCATTAGTTAAAAATAAAGGGCCAGCCTATACCACTCTTAGTTGCACTGAGTAGTATCTTACTCTGTGAGCAGGCCCATTGAAATCAATAGGATTGGTTGGGAAGTAAGGCCCAGGTTCTCAAAGATGCCTAATCCCCATTGGCACTACTAAGGCACTACTTACCATCACAGACACTACTCAGCATTAGTAAGGGCAGCAGAACCTGGCCCAAAATAATTACATGGTTTTTTTGAAAGACTGGGTTCAGAAGTAGATCAGACTGAATGCTTAAATTATTTGAGAATATTATCATAAATAAAAGTGCTGATTGGATAATGGGGTAGGACCCCATTATTATTCACGAGTATTTGGAAGACTGTTGGATATTTGTGAAAATATTCACAAATCCCCAAATCCTAATTTTAGCACTAATTATTATTCTTCCAGAAATTTGTATCAAGAAAGTGAGTTACATTCAGTTTGTTGTTCTATTAAAAATGGTTCAGCCATCCAAGCAGGCATTAGAAATAGCATCATGCAATTTAGCCTACCATTCCACAATGCTAATCAATAGTAAAAAATGTAGCTAAAGCAAGGTTATTAACACCTACTCTGAGAATTATTCATCCAAATTACTCTGTGAATACTTAGTAATAACACAATTTACTAATACACAAATATTTGTGTAGGAAAATAGTTGTTTCATGACCAGTTAACTGTAGTTTGTGCAACTGTCACAGACCTCACAAGGCAAATAAGGTTGGGTCCAGTCAGTACTTGAATGGTAAACTCCCAAAGAAAACCAAGGGCTGCAGGAAATGGTGTAAGTGATACAGCGGTTGGTGCTCTGCCCTCTTAGTCAGTACAAAGCCAGAACGGTATAGTGAAAGAAGGAATTCTGTTGTGTGAAAGTCCAATGTTTCAGCCACTCTAACCACTTAAGGATCCCCTGGCTTCTTTTCAAAGGGTGTGCTTAAAAGAAGTGTGAGCTCCTGGCTATGTCCCAGTTTGTCTAATTACATTCAGCCTACCTAAATTTTCTTTGCAGTTAGGTCTTTTTTATTCTACTTCATTTCCTGCCTTAGACTATTTAGCTGCTTAATGGTACAGTAACTGGCTGTGCTGTTATGTGTTAGTAAAACAGAATGGCATTTAAATGGCGGCTGATGTGATCCTGGGATAGCCATATATAATGCACTTCAGGCTGAATGATATTCTGTAGAACAAATGCAGAGGAGATGCAAGTTACACATTTATTAGTGGATGTGAGTCAAAGGGCTCCTGAGTCTAAAGGAGCCTAACAAAGTGTAATTTGCATATTGAGAAGGCTGGAAAAAGCTATAAATTACATCTACTTAGACTGGGGGACAGGCCCAATAGAGTAGTCAGGAGAGCATTGAATTAAACGCAAAAGGGAGAGTAAAAAAGAGGACCGATATGAGCACCCAGCACAAAATTGAGATGTTGAGAATAAAATTAATCAAGGAACTAAAGGACATGAAGAGAAGAAATTCTTTACTCGCCTATAGGCTAATGCTATAGAAGCATGGGTAACAAAAAGAGGGATTTGAAATGCTCATTTATGAGCATAAATTTGATCTAGTTGGTATTACTGAGACTTGGTAGGATGATTCCCTTGACTGAAATGTTAAAATCAATGGTTATAACTTATTTAAGTAGAGATAGAGATGAAAAGTTAATATTTTTTGTGCAAACTCTACTCAGTGGGAGAAAATATTGTATAATAACAGGAAATAGTTTTTGCTCCTTTTTATTCGACGCACCCACTCTAAGCATAATAAAGGAACACTTGTCCAACTCAAGCTACACTTCTTCAATGGATAAAGAAGCTAAGATGTTGCAAATGATTGCCTCAGATTTTGTGCATGCAGGTGAAAACTTAGGCTGGTCCAGTTTCCTAATTAATTGTGATGAACGGTCTCTAGACTGACTGTGTTGTGCTGCACTGAGTGGTAAGCAAAGACTCCCTCACTAGCAAAAACTTTTTCAGCTTCTGTACCTTGCCTTAAAAAAAAAATCCTGAAACACTTGGCTTTGAACACCCTACTTTTATCAGAGTCTCTGGGCTTCTTGCTTTGAAGGTGTCCGGTAATGTCATTTTGGCCTGCGTGGGCAATGGAGAAATGTACTCCACATGTCTCACATACACTTTTGCTCTTATCCAGCGTTGAAGTGTCTTTTTTTTGTTTTAAAAATGTGAACTGTTTTTGGAGGTCTTCATTAAAATTACATCGACGTTGCTGAGACAAAAAACCCACCCACAGAGTACTGATCCTTTTAAGGACACAGGTATGCACAAGTCCCACCTCCACCAATGGAACAAAAGCATCACCTGGCAGCACCATATGATGATTGCCGGTGGCAGCCCTGCCTTGAAAGCTGAGGAATGGAGAGTGTCAGCGGCATGCTGGGGTGCTTAGCTCTGAAGACGGCACCAGGAGCAGCACAGAAGGAAGGGTAGCCTGGTGGTATTGCCACCCTTACTTCTAACACAACCAGCCCTTGACGAAAGGGAACGTGTGTGTGAATGCACTGTGCTCCTTGCAGGGATTTGGATATGTGATGCCAGTCAGGCTGGGACTCGGCTCCTGACAGCCCCTATTTTGCTGAAATAATTCCTTGTCATGGGCCAAGTTAATCTCCAAGTGGAAGGGTTTACACCCCAGATGTGTATGGCCTGGTAAATCTCTGGCACTGAAACACCAGGGTAGAATTCATTTGCAAATGTCTCTTCACAAGGTGTTTTCTGTACACTGGCTCAGCCCAGCATCTGAGCACAACCCTCTGCCTAGCACAAAATGTGCAGTCCAAAACCCCTCCTACTTCAACAGTCTCATCACTCAGAAGGCTTCCAAGGTAGGCAAACACTGGAGTTGTGAAGAGACCATCATGCTGCTATAAGCCGGCAGCTGCAGCTCAGCTAACCAACAAAACCCAGCCATTACAAATCAGAGCAATGTCACTAACCCCTGGCGGATGACCTGCGTGCAGCTGCCTTCAACCCTGCTGATGCTGGCAATGCATTCAGCCACGCCCATCACTAAATGGGGTTTCTACCTTCTCGTTGCAGACCTCGCACTGAGCTGATAGGGAAATTAATTTAGTTGCCCAATGCCTTCTCTATTGAGCCTCATAATAATGAGGGCTGGGACTCTGGGGGGGAGGTCGGGGAGCCAAAGGGCTTGAGCCAGTTCTGATTTGTAGTATTAACCGGAAATCCTCTGGATATTGAACCTGGCCTTTATTGTTGCTCCCTCCACTGGGCAGAAGAGATACACAGTGATTGACTCAAGCTCAATCTATTCAAACAAAGAGAAGGTTATGGGTGAGTTGATCACAATCTATAAGAACCTACCAGGGGAGTAAAAATTTGATAATGGGCTCTTCAGTCTAGAAGAGAAAGGTATAACGTGATCCAATGGCTGGAAGTTGAAGGTAGACAAATTTAGACTGGAAATAGGGTGTAAATTTTTAATGGTGAGCGTAATTAATCATTGAAACAATTTACCAAGGGTTGTGGTGGATTCTCCATCACTGACAAATTTTAAATCAAGGTTGGGTGGCTTTCTAAATGATCTGCTCTAGGAATTATTTTTGGGGAACTTCTATGGCCTGTGCTATATTGGAGGTCAGACTAGATGATCACAATGGCCCCGGCTGGCCTTGGAATCTATGAATATGAGAATGTGGCCCTATAAAAATACTGTTATGGTCCAAATTCATCCAGTGAATTCATAGCAAAGATGATTTTGGACCATTGTCTTTTTTCTTTTAATGTATTTCTACTTTGGTATTTCAGTGCCAAATAACACTGATACAGTGCCAGTGAATTTAACAATGGAAATGGAAATAAAAGCAGCATGAATGGGAACTTTTCAGTTGTGAAAAGATCTGTGAAAATATTTGTTTTTTTAAAATAACTAGATACTTCATATTAGTTTTTATTGATGTTATACTTAGGCACATCCCTAATTAATAATTAGATAAGCAGTGAAACTTTTTTTGCAGTAACTATGATTCATTACTTCAGGAATTAGATTTGAAAGACAAATTTTATGGCATTCAGATGACTGTATGTTTTCTTTCATTGTTGTTTCCTCCTGGTATATTTGAATAATGCCCAATATTCATATACAAGATGCAGAGTACTTCCTGGCATTTCCTTTGTATGCAATGAGCATGCCCACTGCTTGATTCTTTCCGAGAGTGCAGCATGCTCCCATTGCATGGCTGACCAGTTCTGGTGCACTGGTTACATGAGGCCATGGCCACCCTGCTTTCCTGCTCCCCTTTGAGGTGTCTTATGCTCAAGGAGTGAAATGAAGAAATGCATTCTCTGCTCATGGGAGCATAAAGATTTCAACTTCCCTTAAGCTTCTTGTGAATCTACAGAGCAAATGGACACAATGTAGGCTGCAGCCGTCAATGACTTTCTAGAATTACTAAAATCACTTGTGTAGCTTATATAGTTGCACTCTGTTAGGGCTTATAGGTCAGTAGAACTACTTGTAGCAGAAGTGAGCAGAATTTGTGGCTACGTCCTGTATAAGCTGCAGCTGCTAAAAGGCAATCTGATCACATAAGGCAGAGCATATCTGACGCATTCCATTCAATAGAATGAACATATTCCTTCTGGAAGGACCAAGAAAACAAATAGATACAGAAACAATGGCTTCTGTATTACATAAGGAATTGTACGGCTAATTTCAGAGTAAATTACTATTTTGTAAGTAATGGTAACGTTGGGAATCATTCAAGCAGCGAGTGTTATTGCATTATGTATTTGTTAAACCAGACTTGACATCTGATTTACAAACTGCATATGCAAATGAATGACATACAAGAATGGTTTGTAACCACTGTGTCACAAGTTAGAGTGCTGCATTACGTTTATTTTAGCATGCACACTTTCTCTATTATAAGATAGGAAGGATGGCCCAGTTGTTAGGGTGCTGGCTTATGAGTTTAGAGACCTGGGTTCAGTTCCAGGCTTGCTGAGTGGCCTTTTTTAAGTCTCTCTGACTCAGTTCCCATCTGTAAAATAATAGTATTTCACTGGGCTTTCATGAGGCTAAGTATGTTACAGATTGTGAGATGTTCAGATACCCTAACAACAGGGGCCATCTTAGATGAATTATGGTCTTATTATTATTTATATTACAATAGTGCTTAGAGGCCCCAATCAGGGATCACTGCCCCACTGTGCTAGCACTGTAAAAACAAGTAAAACAGAGACAATCCCTTTACCTAAGAGCTCAAAACTAGGGTTATAGTAATATGAGGGTCGAGGTACCAATGAGAATGGGTGCATTTCCATAAATAGTAGTCTCAGTGGCCAAAGAAGTCAGAGAAACAGGTTCTAACCTATTGTGTTGGAAAATGCAGTTTGTGTAACCTGAACTCATCAATTGTCTAGTACAATGAAATTAATTGGTGTATCTTTCCATTCACAAGACAGTTCAGTACTTCTGCCTTGTCAGCAAACAGAACAGACTCATGAGTGAATCCCTCTAGTTAGCAGCACTCAGTCTTGTGATAATGGTTGATTCTGTGTCCTTAGTTTGTCTGATCAGATAGGATCAGACAAACTAAGGACTGCTAGCTGAAGTGTTATAGATCAGAAGATAAAACAGCTCATGGATTTCCATAGAGCTCCCATTGGAAGATAGCAAGGAATAATATTTTATGATTCTATGTTGGTTTTCACATTGACAGATTTTTCTTTAGAACAAGTTAATTAGAACTCTTCTACTACACATAAAAGTGAAATTT
Organism: Mesoclemmys tuberculata; assembly: GCA_007922155.1. Lineage (NCBI taxonomy): Eukaryota > Metazoa > Chordata > Testudines > Chelidae > Mesoclemmys > Mesoclemmys tuberculata. The sequence goes on along the minus strand of ML675624.1, from coordinate 66,687,072 downwards.
ATATCCAAACACACAAATAAGTAGAGCTGGGAGGTTTTAATGACAGTGCTAAAATGATCTGAATATGGGATTTAAAAGCAATTCATGTTTAGAATCAACTACAAATGGCAGAAAAACAGTTTATGTCTAGAATGAGTCATATATTCCCTCGTATGTTTGTCCCTTAAAAATCATGGAAGATTTTTTTTTACTAGAAAAAGATATGTAAACAGATGCTGTTACCAAGTCATTAACTACCAACACCAAAAGCAACTGAAAACCTAGGGGAGAAATGTATTAATCATTCCACCCATAATCTATACAAGAAATAAATAGCCCTGGTTTCTTTTACAGAAGTTATCTGAAAATAATATGCATTATTCTGAGGAATAAATTCAGCTATAGCTAAGGTCACCCTTAGAAGCTATATAAATTTCTGAATGTTCTAAGGTATTTTCTGAACACAATAGTCGTATTGCTTTAACTGGTACCGTTAAAACAGTACAACACCTCTAGTGTGGCCATAATTATACCAATATAAAAATGTCCTCTATTGGCACAGCCTATTCCCCTTGACATATGGGAAAGGTGCTCTATATGTAAAGGTGCCTTATATAACTATGTTTACACTAGGAGTTGGAGTGGTATTTAGATTAAATCTCAGGAAAAACTTCCTAACTGTAAGAACAGTAGGACAATGGAACAAACTGCCCAGGAAAATCATAGAAGCTCCTTCATTCGAGGTTTTCAAAAAGAGGATGTCATGGATGGTTTAGATACAACAAATCCTACATCTTGGCAGATGACCCTTGTGGTCCCTTCTAACCCTCTGGTTCTATGACTCTAACTATATAGTTTAAAAAAAAATCACACCCCCAGACCAGGCCTAAGTATACACACTATCCCCTAGACATTCCCTGTACTAAGGAAGACTGGGAATATTTTAAAAGCAGCTGTTGCATGTCAGAGTCAGGGTTGATTGAATGAGGGGGTAGAGAATTATATTGTTTTGCAATTGTGAAGGGTGTTTCCAAATTCAAGTGATGCTTGGTAATTGGAGTCACCTTGTGGTTATTAGCTAGAGCATGGAGCCTTGGAAACCCTCAGAGATATAAACAGTGTTTTGGGCTCCTAAACACCTGGTGGCAAGCAGTGATGATTGGGATAGAACTGGAGCAAGGGAGGAAGGCAGAGAGAAGATCACAAGAGAAGGAATGAGTAGGCAAAGCAAAGGGGAGTGAAAAGAAGGGAGGAAGGGGAAGAGAAAACAAAACAAATAAGTGAGTAAATGAGAATGTGCTCCAGTGTGGAAGAAAGCTTTTCCCAGGAAAGCTTGGAAGATCCTTAGTGAAGAGAAGAAAAAAATAAATAGGAAACCAAAAAGGGAAGAAAATATAAAACCAATGCAGAGAGGGAGAAAGAAGGAAAAATAGCAGCAGGATCAGACTTCTGCTTTTAAATATTAAAATTTGAAGATTTTGCTCTGCAGCTGCTCCCTGATTTATTCCATTATGTGAGGTCCTGCATCAGCCATGTCCAGGACATCAGTACAATGACTATTGAATAAAAATACTAATTTTTAGTACTGCATTTCTACCCCTTCTCCAGCCATACACTTCCCTCCAAAATAAAATGAATTTGCTGAACTAGGCATATGTATTTGGAGCAGAAGAACCTGAGTGAGTTTTATCCCTAATGCCACATATAATGTATGTGGTTTAGCTGACAACCAGGCTGTCCTCAGGCAAATCATTCATTGCAACATGTGAAAGGCAGAGGCTAAAATGAGACTAACCACTGAGTGAAAGGAAAAAAAGATGCCCTTGGGTTAATCTTATAACAAGTCCTATTATCTCTAGCTACTTAATTTTAAAGTTGCAGTTTTACAAGAGGTATGGCACCTACTATCCTAAAAATCCATTTGTAGGCTTTTAAAAGTTGCCATTTCTTTTACTGAGCTCTCCTCCTGCCATGCTATTCAGGTCAGATCTCTTCATAACTTCATTATTCACTTCTCTTCGGGAACATTTCTGACTTCAACTATCTTTCTTTTTCTTCTTCTATAATCCTTGCATTACAGCACCATTCTCAGAACGCTTTCATGTTCTTCTCTTAGAAAGACTTGAAAACTACTCTTTGTAAAAAATAAAACCTTATTTTTGTACAGGTCTGAATTTATATTATGCCTGATAAACCAAATATTCACCCACAGGTAGCTGACATCATCAAATACATTGTAAATATTCCTTTCATCTCATTTCAAGTACAATGAAAACTGATCAGTTCCTCAAAAGTGTCAATCTCAATCATTTCAGTTTATTTGTGTCCAGTAGTACCTCTGCATTCAAGTTTTCATTTCTTTTTTAACAAAATGTGATTAATAAGATGAACCGTATTTTCTAGATAACTGAGTGTTGGTGGGCTTTTGGCCAGATCCTGAACTGGGGGAAATTAGCAAAACTTTACTGAAGTCCCTAGAGCTACATAAATTTACCTCAACTGACTGCATTTTTTTTATCCTTTCCATGATGTTCTCACTAGAATGAACAAGTTCATGTAAAATAGAGGATTTTCTTCCCCAAACCTTCACGCATAATTAGAAACACACACACTTTTACTTGGTTCAGAATTTTCAGATTATTTATTTACCACAGTGTGTTTCTAGCCAGAACTGAAAATGCTGAGAAGGGCTGCTCTTATGGCAATTCTGCCCTCAGCCTGAAAGAGATCAAGGATTTCTGAATCCTGACTAGCACTGTAGAGTGTAAAACATCAATGGGCTTTACATTTTAAAGGATTGAAGCTGCAGAAGTCTGTAAAAAGATCCCTCCTTCCACTTCCAGAATAGGAAAATGGGCAGATTACTCACACGTGGAAGATCAACACAGGGCTGTTTTGTGGATGACTGTGTACACTCTCCTTCCGCCCCCCCCCCCAAAAAAAAAGTCAGATTGCACAGAGGGTCTCCTGGTCACTCCTAAAAACTACAGAGAAAAGAGGCCAGATGTCACATGGAGGAAGGGAGTCTGATCAGATAGGTTGCCCCCAGGGTACCATACTGGGAATATGGCTGTCTGATCACCTCATGAAGAGAAAACTAAATGTCGAAGAGGGTAACAGATTGTTCAGCTTTCCACTTAGCAAACCAACAATTGAGAAGGAGAGAGTCAGACCTGTTGAGGGAAGGGAGGGAAGAAGATTTATGAGGAGATTGGGGTGGAAGTGTAGAGTGGGGACTGCTAGGGTAATAAAGCTGTATGTACTGAGACTGGAGAGAGGGCTCATGACTTGACGGTGTTTCAAAAGGTTCAGATAAATTTACGATATGCATCCATCCTTCTTGCAGAGGCCTAGGCAAATAAGATTTGAGTTTTGCCCATCACTAGTTCTCCTGTATACCAGTTTAAAATCTGTTAGTTCTGAGAGCTCTGTCTAGATTAGGACTATGTTTTTATTCACAGATCTCCTGAATGTCATCAAACCCCTTTACTTCTAGGGTCATTCTAGAGAGTACTATAGTCTTTCCTACACTTTGAAGGACATTTATTTTAAAATCTTAGACTGTTGCTCCTAGCCTCCAAATTGAGGAAATATTCAACCCTGCACTTTTTAAGTTCACAATGTTTTACTGAAGACTGAGAATGTCATGGGGAAGGGACACAGGAAGGTCCCATTTGTGGGGGGAATGAAGTAAGATATGTCCACTGTGGTTATTGTCCATGACAGATAAGAGACCAGAGATAAATAACCAAGCAATTCCCTTCCTCAGCAATGTATATTCCAAAAATTATGGTCTCAAAGCCTTTTCCAATTTGTTATCGGGTGTTGAGTTGTTGCAAGATGTGCTCCACTTAGTTCCTTGAGGGTATCACAGGCTGGGTACCTCATCCTATGTCAATGATGCCATCTCTGTAACTAATATAGTAGAATGAAGGTTATGCTATTTAATTCGTTTCACTACTTGGCAATTCCTTTGTTACTGAATTCAATTTGGTAAATGGTTGTTTAGTGCAAATTTACTTAAAACTATTGGGTAATTAAACTGTTACTCCAACATGAGTGACTGTAAATTCTTTCAAGGTACAACACTGATTTGACTGTTATAAATATCTATACAAATAGATAAAGTAAGATTTAGTAAAGAGAAGCAATATTTACATACTGCTGTTCCTAGAGTATAAAAGTTGCAAGCGGTCTTCCATTTATTTGTTTTTATACCCGCTCATTGCCTGAGGTGACTGGCTCCTTTACGAGGCAGTAGGGTCCAATGCACCAGTGATTGATTACCCTGTTGCCTAGCCGGGCTTTAGCAAGGGTACCTGAGCATTATAAAGAGGAAAAGGACAAGAAGAAGCTGGGGGGGCAGTGTGAAGCTGTGGAGACTTAGCAGGCTACAGAAAAGTCTGAGCTTCAGAGACCAAAGGACTCCAGCCAGATAGGGCTGTGAGTAAACTGCCAAAAGCAGAGAAAACTCTTCATAACAACTCTGCATAACTGTTCACTTCCTGTCCTAAACAATACACTACTAAATCCAATTGAAATTGTCCAGAGAATTTAAGAAGACAAAACATAATAGCCCTGATTAGAAGTTTGTCAGGACATCAGTGATAAAATTCTCTAAATTTGTGAAACAATGTATGGAATCTTTAGTGACTACTAGTTATCAGCACTTCAGTTGCATGTCATGGTGGAGTGGCAAGTGTGACAGAGTGGAATATGTCCACACCAAATTGTGACTTTTAGTTTGGACTGTAACCTCCATTTCATAGTGTGATCTTCATTTTGTGCTATGTGCTGAACACGTCTAACCTTGACCAAGGCAGGTCTATTATGAAGTATTCTGGACAGCCTTCATGCCCACAAAATTGCTTGGAGCTTTGTTAAAGGTCTGTGACTGAGAAAGCATCACAGAGCAATCTAAGGCCATCGACTCTCAACTGCCGGCTTAGTCCCAGGGAACATTAGATTTTCTACATAGTGGTGCCAGCATGACTGGTAGAACTGCGACTTCTAGCCAGGGTGCATGGCAAAAGGAGTGAGACTATATTTAAAGGAGGGAATTGCTTCTCTGAATGGGGTTCAGACCATTGCCATGTGTAAGCGGGGCATATAGGAGGGACTCTGACTAGCCTGAAATGTTGACAAACCTTTGACTCGCAGTAGGGGTAAGAGCAGACTAGGTGCATCTCATTGTGTTTGTTATTTTATGAGGAGCTGTAGAACTTTTAAAGAGTAGAGAAACCGTGGTTAAGAAATTCCTTTGCTAAACCTGTGCTCCTTCTTTCCTGCCACATAATCCCTGAAGGGGTTAAACTAGAGACCACAGTCCTAAACAGGACCCTGAGGGACTATGTGGAAGAAATGGAGGGGGTCTGCAGTGTCTGAGGAACTGGTTTTAGGGGTTAGAGGGCTAGACTGCACAATCTCATGTCCCAAAGAAAAGCTCAGACAAAAGGTCTTAGCAATGTGCCTTACCGACCCAGATCTAGGAACAGTGACTAGACTGTACCAGACTCGGCTGGCTGGGAAGCACATGAGATCCTGTAGTTAGGTCCTTTAGCAACAGACTGCTGACTATTTGGTGGGAGCTGGGGGACGACCGGGCCAGGCTGTGAAAGCATGCATGCAGCATGGCTTTTGGAAGGAAGTTATTGGGTTAAATAACATATCATGTGCAGAACTGTTTGCACTTGGGACTGATGGATTTGGAGCTAATTAATTCCAATCCAGCACACTCTTTCAACTGGATAGTAATGAGACATGGAGAATTATCTGGCTCTGAAATCATCTGTGAAAGTTGGTAATGCCAAGGATTTTCATCCATCTTTTATAAACTCACAATAAACAAAAATGAAACCCTCTCTTTCATATTGGCAAGTTAACTTTTTATAACTTCACTTCTGGTGCTTCATGATGGAATACTGTTGAAAATGGCACTCTGCCCAGGAAGGAGTTTTTTCTCCATTAATCTAGATGCAACAGAAGTTTTCAGGTACTGACATACAGTTGTTGCTGTGGTCTTTGGTGCATTCATGCACTTGATTTGGACACAGTAGGAAAAGATTCCAGTTCAGAGATAAAAAGGCTTTTCCCAAACTAGTTTAGCCTCTAGAGACATGAATGTGCTGTTTTGGCACAAAACAATGGCCCGATTAATTCCTGGTGCGCTTCATTCACTTAAACAAAATTGCAGCATAGATGAATTTGGCCCAGTGTCTTTTACTATTACTTGGTGATTTGCTCTAACACAACAAAATATATCACCACTTTGAAGAGGAAAAAATTAAATATAATAATCATTCTTTAGGACAATTACAACTTTTTAATTACACATCTAATTACATTTCCAGACATTTCAAAACACTTATCTATGGCTATCTAAATATGTGCACGTTAGTGTGAACTCCACAGGCAAAGAAAATAAACACAACCTTAAACCAATACGTGTCCCAGCAGTCACTGGTTCAATGCAATTCTGCAATGCCTTCGGAATGCTAAGAGGATAGGCTACCCAGAACTTCGCCTCAAGTTATGCTAAAGGAATTTGGAAATGCCGGAATTGGCTGGCCACATGACTATGACTATGACTATAGTGACTATAGTCATAGGAATAGTCTATGACTATAGACCCATCTTTAACTTCATCCACCCTTGTCCTTGGGTTTTGAGCATTGGTACTGACCACTGCCAACCATTTGGATAGAGAACAGATATGAGATCAAAATAGTTGAGCTAAAAACTGCCAATACCACAGGCTACAAAGTCAAGCAGCTGATGCTGATATTCTGCATGCACCCTCTTCCCCATCCCCGAGATGATTTGTGTATCAGTGGATTGCTGGCAGGTACAGACCAACTGCCCAGGCTCTTGATCTGCACACATACACTCCAATCCATGGTGAGTGATGACAATCCACTCCAGAGGTTTCACGGCTTGGCTATAAAGTGCAGTCAAAGCAGAAAATCTCTGTGGTGTGCAGTGTGGTACAAAGTGCCCTTGGAAAATGTTTTCTTTGTTTTGACTGCGCTTTGTGGCAGACCTGTAACTTTTAAGCTGATTTGACCCTAAGGGGGTCTGACATGTAAACGTGAGATGGGAACCCAAGCACTTTCACTGAAGCTATGTGAATTGCCGTGCCATCTTTGTGTTGTATGTTGGTGTAAATCTCCCAGGACACTCTGTAGCTGACTTGAAAGTTGCCATACTTCTATAAAAAAAACTTCAAAAACAAACTCCAGCACAAAACCGCAGAGCTGGAACTCATTTGCAAACTTGACACAATCAGACTGGATCTGAATAGGGACTTGGAATGGTTATCTCATTACAAGAAGTAATCGTCACTGTTCGCCTTTAATCAAAGGTTGTGAATAGGCCTCATCTACTCTAACCGAATGGACTTTCATACATCTACCCTCCCCATTGTTGTGCCTTACCCTTGGTTGTGTATATATATACGTCCTATCTGTGATTTCCATTTTTTGCATCTGTTGAAGTGGGTTGCAGCCTACAAAAGCTTATGCCCACAGAAATTTGTTAGTCTTTAAGGTGCTACAGGACTCTCGGGGTTTTTTTGTTTTGTTTTGTCTTGTTTTTTTAAGAGTAGTATGTAACCTATCACTGAAATCAGCCTTTTTAGCAAATGGCCAGAAGGTAGCTAATGTAATGCTGATTTTTAAACAGGGCTCCAGAGGAGATTGTGGTAATTATAGGTTGGGGATCCCTAACTTCATTACTGGGCAAACTCGTAGAAGCTGTAGTTAAGAACAAAATTATCACACACGCAAACGTGATTTGTTGGGAAAGAGTCAGCATGGTCTTTATAAAGGGAAATTAGGCCTCATCAATCAATTACAATTTTTTGAGGGAGTCAGCAAGCATGTGGATAAAGGTGATTTAGGCTACTTAGACTTTTGGAGAGCCTTTGAGGTCCCTCATCAAAGGCTCTTAAGAAAAGTAAGCAGGCAAGAAATCCCACTCAACTGGGTAATGTACCGGAGATACATTTATGATATTTTCATCCTCTGGAAAACTGCACTGGGTGAGAGAGAGAGGCAGTGTATGGTGACCCAGGGGGAAAAAATGCGGCTCTCTTTGTGGACAAGGAAAGCAAAACCATGGCCTAGGAGATCATGGAAAAAGACAGGGAGCTGCAAAGGAAACTCATGGCGCTATCCTGAGCCAGAAGTCTCTCTTACAAAACATGCCCCTGCTAGGTCAGGAGGCCTTGCAATCCTGTTAGTCAGGAGCCAACCTGTCCTTCAGCCCCTGGGCAAAACTGATTATAGGGACCAACAATAATTCCTCCCCATCATACCCCTGCAGCACTTGTCCCAGAGGCCAATCTCCTCACAGATCTAACATCTGCCTGCTGGGTTTCTGGGAACTCAGCACTTCTGAGCCCTGAAAAGCACCTGAAAATTTCAAGCTGTTCAGAATTTCACTCAACTCCATCCCCCATGTTTAAGAAGAGGCAGAGGGCAGACGTATATGTGTTTCTAATTTTAAATGCCTTTTTTTCCCTCACACCATGTTATTTTTACACTGTCTGCACTGTTGCACTTTTGTTTTATGTAAAGGTTTACTCTTTGTTGGCTAGTAAGTAGATTGTTTGGTAAATGTATTTTCAAATAATAAAGGTGTTCTTATTTCTCCATGGCTTCAAGCAAAACTTTATTTTTGGCTTTGTTACTGTTGTTTCATAAGAAAAACCATTTAAAATCCATTTTGGTCCTTTATGACTCATTGCTGCATGTAACACATAAGCCTTTAAATAAAGCTCAAATGATTCATACGGTTTTCCAAAAGTATATAGGCAGCATCTGACTTCCACCACCCATAAATAATACTGCCCTGCTCACAGTCTATCCTCCCTCCCCCTACGGATTAGCAGTCGGAAGTACAGCTACACATATTCAAGCATGAAACTCAAAATATAAATAATAGGCTTCCTTGGCAATATTCCCCTGGATGTTAGCATTCTCTGTGCGATGCCTGGCTGTCTGCTCGAACTGCTGAGCCTGACTCTGCACCTCAGCCTCCCACCCATCACTAAGGCTTTCCTCCTGGGTCTTTCAAATGTTTGTGCAGAACACAGCACACAGCTGTAATCACGGATCTTTGTTCCTGCTGCTGCCAAAGAATTCCAAAAGCAGTGCCCTTGCCTTTCAAACAGCCAAGTCATGCTCCACCACAAGGCTTCAACTGATCAGGTGAAAGTTAAAATATTCCTTCCTCCAAGTCCAAGTGGCCTGTGTATGGCTTCATTAATTAGGGGATCACAGAATAACTAGACTGATCTCCACATATACATAGTAGTCCTGGGGGCAATCCATCCTTTCTCCATGAATGTAAATAGAAATGAGTTTTGAAACATCCTTACATCATGGACTCTTCCAGACCACTCAGCATTTATGTCTGTCAACCTGCAGCAGTGGTCAACTGCTCCTTGGAGCACCATGGAGAAGTACCCCTTTCTATTTATAAATTCTGTGGCCTGGTGGTGGGGGGCCAATGATAAGCATATGGGTTCCATCAACTGCTCCAATATAATATGGGAACCCCATGCGTGCAAAGCCATTGATAATTTCCTAAGATAGACAGAACCTTAAAATGGCATAGCAGACCTGCATGACAACGGCTCCAACTGCTGATCTCCCAATGCTAAACCGATTGGCTACTGACCAGTAACACTCTGAGGTGGCCAGCTTCCAGATGACAACGGCGACCCACTTCTATACAGGTATCTGGAGTTATACGTTGGTACACTGCTGCGGCAGACCCAGGGTCAGTTCTGCTCAGATCTCAAAAACAGGCAGCAGTCCCCATCCTAAAATTCTCTCGCCATTGCTGGTTGTCCCAAGGCTGCAGAATGATCTTCCCTCACCATTCCACACCGGTGTCTGGGCCTATGAACAGTGTCGCACAGTGCGTAGCTGATCCTGGAGCCCCAAAATCCTCTAGTTCCCCCAGCTCAGCATCCTTGTCCTGCTGCAATAGCTTTACAGTGTTTTCCTGCTGCCAGAAGAGCTGCTGATGCTGCCATTAAATGTTCTCCTGCACCCTGCACCATCTGCTCATCGGTGCGGCAAGCAAGGTCTACTGTCAAATGTATCCGGAGTGAATGCTGTCACAGCCCAGCAGCCTCTGTGTATTCACATTTGTCACTATAGCGGCATGGTGCTTTTCTGAGTCCATGCTAGCAGAGAGCATTTCAGAACTGGTCCTAGCCCACCCAGAAAGGAAGAGTGGGGTAGAAACAGCAGAAACATCTTAAAAAAAAAAAAAATTGAACCCACCTGGCTTCCACCTTGCATCCCGCAATTCACAGCAAAACAATCCCGTAATGCACGTTGCTCAGCTGCAAAGCAAAGAGTGCTGGGATGTGCCCTGAGAATGCTACTAGCTCAGTTGGTAGCAAACTGCTGCCATGACGAGAATTCAAAATGGAACCGGCATCCCATTAGCACACTTTTGGCGCAATCTGCCCACTGCGCGTCACCACATGTGCATCAGAAAGCTACACATTAACGCCTCTGTGTAGACATATTCTGTCTTACCTTCATGCATGTGAGGAATCCCATAGATTTGAATGTGTATAAAGATGAGCACACCCCATAATGTTTGCAGGATCAGGATACTAGCAACAAATTGACAATTGGGCCAGTTAATGTAGAACAGTTTTTCTGAGATTCAGGCGTATTTGCCACAGAAATAACAAACCAGCAGACCAAAGAACCACCTTCAGAACTATGCAGAATTGAAGACTGAATCAAGAAGGCTAAAAGCTGGTGTCTAAGCATAAGCTTTAGAATAATATATTTTAATATGTGCTTGCCAAGTATGGAGAGTTTCTGTTTTGTATACCAATTGCCATATTATTCTCCCAAAGCCCATCCTTCTGAGATTAAATAAAGTATGCCCTCAATCAATTTTTTCCATCTTGCTTGTTTCTGAAATGTAGACTCCCTGGAGGAAAACAATTCAATATCTCCCATGTGTCCTCACTTATAGAGGTGCAGAATAATTAGCACATTCAACTATCAAGTGAGTGTATCTGTATTTCATGTAAATATCATCTCTTTGGTAGGCACAAAGGGGGCTTTTAGACATCTCCAACAAGACATACTGTAATATAAAAATTGTATGTATGTGGAATGCTGTGACAATGGAAAATTATTTATTCACACTTAATTAGGCAGCTAACTCTTCATGCCAGTATCTTTAGATCAAAACAAAGGAAATAACTCATTACCAATACTATCCAAATAAAAAACAAAACAAAACATGGTGACATGTCAGACGGAAATAAATATTTACAAAATAAAGTGACAGCTTCGTGTTGTTTCATTCCATCCTCATTCTATTAATGGCTGATTATTTTATTTTGTATATTTCAACCAAGTCTCAGAAGTTCAGTGTGCAGAAGCGATTTGTCTGGTTCTGCTTTATTTATTTTCCTACTTTTTTCAAGACTAATCTAATATATTTATACTGTATAGTGTTCTGTCCTAGGCTGTTATATCAGGCTAATCACCATGATATCTCAGTGCCTTATTGAGCAAAAATTTGAATTAATTTTACATTGGCAATATTTCTTAAAAACTGGAGAGTAAATGTTTCCCTAAAAGAGAAAATGTGATCGTATTTCAATGGACCACATAATTTATTCCTGTGTTTTATGGTGGACTCACAAAAGCCTATAAAGTTAATTGATGAATTTGAGCAAAGGGCCTGTTCGTTGTTTAATTTTGGGGGAAATGAATGGGAAAATATATTGGTGCCACAGTATGAACTTGCAAAGCTCTAGTAAATTTTATGAAATTGTCCTCTTAAACTGAGGAGAAGGCATGGGATACAAGACCTCCTAAGTTCTGCAGTTTGTGACACTGACTCCTATTTAATGCATGTCAATAAACCCCTTTGCCTCAATTAACCCATCTGTTAAATGGAGATAATGTCAGCACTAGATGTCTATACTGAGGATTATGTTTAGCAAGGCTGAGTTAATGGCTGTGCAAGCTAAGGCTCCATATCAGTTTTCAGTATGACCTCGTATACTCACTCACTGATAACTTTCTGAAACTTCTCCCAAAATGGTGTGGGGAGGGGAGGGAGAACCACTCTCTCACTCCACTTCTTGAAATTTAGCAGCATGGAATTTTATACAAAACAGGCTTTTTAAAAAGTTGCATAATTTAAAGAGAAAAAGTAATGATTTGCCATCACATTTGTGGAAAAGAAAATGTGGCGGTCATGAATTTACCCCAACGGAATTAAAAAAAGAAAAAGAAGATCCCACAAAAGAAGTCACTTGCTCTTCCATAGGTAGATTTGTTGCTTAATAACTAATATGTTGCTAATACTTGTTAAATCAGTACGTGGCAAGTAATTATATGTTTTAGGTAGTCAGGAATGCTCAGATTACTGTATAGTGACTACGTTGTAGAACAGTCTGCAGTGGCTGTATTTGCATATTGTGTTAATATTGTTCTACTGCCGTTTTATCTTCATTTTACTAATGTGCCACAGTTAAACTGACAAACACTACTTGTTTGTCTTCTCCCTCCATGTATTAATCTAAATACTAATTTAAGAAATACTGATTCAACAGCACACACTGATAAAGCTAAACAATTGTAATCCTGGTTTGACCAATCAGTTACGCTGGTGTAATGATTGCTTTGCATCAGCAAGGTATGGCACAGCACCATCACACACCAGTGAACTTGGCCCTGACTGTTTTAACAATGGGAACAAAATACCCCTCCATATCCACTCTATTCAAGTTCTGATCGTACACATATGTTATTGTTGGTTGAAGGGTGGGCCCATATAGAAGCAATGTATGTGCCCCTACCTTTAGCTTTAGCAGAGCTGAATAAATGGGAAGTAGTTTGAAACTCTTCTCTTTTTTGGTTTAAATATGAAACCCGTCTCTTCTGCCATTTGGGATTGGTAGCATGAAGGCTGGGTTCAATATCCAGGGGTTCCTCTAAGCACTGAACACACGCAAGCCCAGCTCAAGCCCCCATCCAGAAATCTGGGAAAACTAACCCCCACTTCTGGGTACCTCTAAGAAGCAATATTTCCTCTTTTGCAAGCACTGGATCTGTGTATAACAAATGATGCCTCTGCCATTCCTCACTGATGCTGCTGCTATTTCTGCCATTGTTCACTACTGTCACAATGCTCTGCAGCATTGCTGCAGCCATGTTCTTCGCTTAACCCAGGCCTTAACGATTCCAGCTCTTAGTGATTTCACTGGTTGGTGGGCAGCCTCACTGCTGCTGCCTCCTTTGCCTTGCTTTCATCACAACACAGTCCCCGCATCATTGGGTTTAAGATTCAGCCACCTAGACCTGGGTATCTGTCATGTCAACTCTAGTGATCACTGAGGAGAAATGTGGACTCCCAGTTAAATCTTGTTAGATACACTTTTAAACAGTTGAGGAGGAAGGCCAGATGGCTTCTAAGACACTTCAAACAAGTCCATGTCACCAGGTCAGAAAACCTGTCCCCACCTTCTTTGACTTGCACTTGGATTTGGCATTACTTAGGAAATGAGGTTAATTTAGGATGACACCCCTCAATGAGGGCATATGAGGCACCATTCTGGTGCCCAATAGTTATACAATAAGGATCACATTTTGTTGCCCTATCCAAGATTTAAGTGAATTTTAATCCAAAACAGCCAAAATTGATGACTTTGGCAAAGCAAGTTTATCTGCTGCTCAAATTATGCAAATATGATCTGCTCCTAAGGTAATTTCCCTAGTTCCTGGACAGATGGCAAGGGAGAACTCATTCAGACCATGGGTTTACAGTTAAATGAGATCAAAACCATCCTTGTTTTGGCACATAATTAGGTTTCATCTTAGATTAAAAAAACAAGAGTTCTCTGCTAGAGCTACTAAAAGAAGATTATGGCCCTTTGTCACACACTAGTACACAAGACACACAGAGCTCAGAAGCTAATTAGCCTCCATGAAGCAGATGTGTTTGTGAGCCTGTAGACATTCCACAGCAAAATGCATAAACTAAGGTAAAAAGTCATTATACCAATGCATCTGGTCAAGAAACTTAAAATATTTTCAAGTGAAAAAGCAAAGGGGAGTATACAGTGACATAAGACTGAGACAGACATCATAAGCTATTTAAGAACGCAATTCTTTATTTTTTTGTGAAAGGAGCCCAGGACCAACCTCATGAGAGAAAAGATGATGGGGGACTGTTTAACACAGTTTCTGAGACATGAGGAAAAGGAAAAAACAGTGATTTCAGGGGCAGATTCTCAGCTGGCATGAATTGATGTGCTCTGCTGAAGTTAACAGAGCTAGGGTGATTTACACTAATTGAAGATCTGGCCTCTTTTTTTTAACTCCTGTTCTGATAACTCCCCGAGCTGTGTCTCCACAGGGGAAAAGGGATGTTTGATATTATTGTGTCTGTCATTTGTCAGGACAAGAGAAAGATATTTCTGGTTCCAAATAAATAAGTAAAGCTCCTGTGGTGGGTGTGTGTTCTAGTACTTTCAGGTGTGATTGAGTAAGAGTGAGGATTCTATCATCCCATTGCTTTTGCTGTGCGCACCAGTTCAAAGTGCATCAGCACGCTATTGCTGAGCAATGCATGTGGGTGGCTGAGTGGCAGCAACATTGCAGAGGTGTGCATCAAAAGAATTTGTGACCCCATCCCATGCTGCTCCAGGGTATGTTCCTCATATATGTAGCGGTCAGAAGAGACTTCAAGCTGCCTCAGGCTGCATTAACTTCTGCACTGCAGAGTGTGCAACCGACTATCAATAGGGCAGTCACAGGCAATGAGGCAGATGTGTGCATGTGCGGGAGCAGCCATGCCACAAAAGGAACACCAGAAGGAGGAGTTATGTTGATGGAGCACAGTGTAAACGTGAGTGAGGAAACAGTAATGAGGAGCAATAAGGAGTGACTTGAATTGCTAGTCCCTCCATGCACATGTGTATCCACCAAAATATCAGAACAGCTTTCTGCAGTTTGTTCTAGTTAGACATGATGGATTAGAGGGTTGTTCCCTACCAGGCTCTGGATGTGGGACTAGGCTTGAGTTTTTTGTTAGCTGTCACGCGCTATTTCTGTAACTATAGATTTTTTATCTTGCTGTCTGCTTTATGTCCTTGCCTGTGTTAGTTGTGCATTTTACACTGCTATGCCTTATATATGGAGGGAACAAACAGGATCGTTCCACCCCAAACTCAATAGGCTCTGTATGATTTATATTGTTTCCTTTATTTTTTAATTGATGTATACTTTTTTATGTGAGTTGGAGCAACTGTGCCCTCCATTTTTAGTCTCTGCTAAAGCTCAATGACTGAGAGAAAAGAGTCAAATATAAATATAAAAAGGAACTAGCATATAATAAGCAAAAAAGCCTCCTATGGCCGCTCATGGTCTCTAAAGTGGTGTTTGTCTCATTTCTTTGCTCCTTTTTGTTCCCGAATGACACATTTATCTTTTATCTCTGAGACTTCTTTTCCCCGTATTTTATGATTCATATGTATTTGAAATGACAAATTAAGTTCACATCATTATTCTGCATTTATCTGTTAATGAACTGTCTTTGTCACCTATTAGTCTTGAAACAGTCAAATTCTCTTTTCTGTCTTGGTAACATTTTTTATTATTTAACATTCCTTGATCATCCATTTCAGATGGATTCCATGTAATCTTAGCAAATTTGTCTTTTATTTTGGGAACAAATATTAATAACATCCATAATCCTCTAGATATGCAAATCAAATGTCACATAGTCCAACGCTTGATTTGTTGGTTTATTTATTTTTATTTAGTGATATTATTTAAACTTCTGCCATAAATGTGCTGTTCTGGTCTTATCCCAAAGTAATTAACTGTCACTAGCAGTTTGTGATACCCCATATATAAGGGAACAAACTAGTCAGCTTTTTCCCCCCTTTGGGCTTATTTTGCAGAAGGACTCTTTGAGCTTCATGAAGTCTCATTTACTTCCCTGTCCAGGATCAATGCTGTTATTACTTGGAGTTTTGCCCTCATTTCCTGTCCATCTGTCACCTGCACTGACCATCGTTAAAATATAGGATCCATATCACCATGGGGATAGTGGAGATAGTGGATTTTTATTGTGGATTCTTATTGTTATGTCTTATGATTCCATTCTCTATTGTTTACCTGAATGATTTCTGTCTGGTTCTTTATCTTCTGTCTGAGTAACTTATTGTGCAATATTTAAATTAACTAAGGTGATGGGATATGATTGGTTAAAGAATGTTTTGTAATGGGCGAGGACTGGTGTTTTGTAGTTCTTTAGTTTAAAATGATTGGTCAAGGTATAATTAAGCAGGACCCAAGTTTTAACTATATAAGCTGAGTCCAAAAGGAAGTTCTTTGGAATCTAACCCCAGGACACAGCCCAAGATCAGAGCTTCCAGACCTCAACACCCCGCCAATTGTATTTACAGAAGCTAGAGTCCCCAGATGATCTAATCCTGATTGGCTACCAGGAGAAGTTTGTCTGCCTTATTGATGAGCATTGTATGCTTAGCATGCATATTCTGTTTTGGTAATTGTTAATAAATAGAGAATAAGAATATTACAAACCTGCAGAAGATTACACCCAGAGCTCTACAAATTGGGAAAGGGTGGGTACTTAACTAGGTTCCATCCAGAGCCCTATAGAGTAGAAATGGATGACCCTGAGCCGTAGTGTGTGAATTGGGTAAGAGTAGATGCCTTTCCCCCAGAGCTCTATGGATTGGGAAAGGGTGGGGTGCCTTAACCAGATTATACCATGAGACCTATGGATTGGGATAAAAGTGGGGTGCCCTAGTTTGTGTGGGTAACAGACACCAAGCTGATTGTTCAGAGTAGGAAGGAAAATGAAAAATTACCAAAACATAGCTTGAAATGCCAAGTAACACATTAAAGAAGAGTTATCATTAGGAACTTTTAAAGATTGATTGCCATGGTATGGTCTTAAATGTAGTATTAGAATGAGTAAAAGACTATCTGGCATCATCATTTGTTCCTTTATTCTCATCAACAGTAGAGGAACTGAAGTTAACACTATGTCATTTGTGCTCACTTTTACTCATATGAGTGGCCTATTTATAATTTTGGGACTACTCACAGACAAAGGAACTATTCAGTGTGATGAGAGATGGCTGAACTGATCCCAGTATGTAATAATTCATAAGCCAGAAAGGTAGAAGTTCTGATCATAGGTAAGGCAAAGCATACATCCTCTGTCACCAGAAGGAATGGCAACCATGACTGATAAAATATGAAAATGTTAGTGAGAGGAGAGATCAGTATAAGATGTATAATTGGTATCAGCAAGAAAAAGCAGCACAAATTTCATGGAGATGGTGAGCAAGACAGCTGTATTACACTACAATCCATTCATGACTTTTTCCAGAATCAGTGCAAGTCAGACAATTCACCAGCCATATCAAATATAAACAAGCATAATTAATTAAACCAAACAAAAATATTTTAATTTTTAGAAACTACTGAAAGGTTCGGGCCTCTGTGGTTCTCAACCTATCTGAAGTGGTTTGCCACTTAATATGAAAGAATTAAAAGAAGTCAGGCTTTCACTTTCACAGTTATATATACTTCATCAGGAGCTCAGTTTTGGTGTTCTAAAGCTCTGATCCTCGGGCATATATGTTTGCTGAATCTGGGTTATGATTTGGCAAATTGCAGAAAACTAGAACATGTTCTAAGGCTTGCAACTATGGAAATCAAACTTCTCCGGAATACAACGTAGGAAGTGTAACATTTTCCAATTTAGGCACCTAAATCCCTAAGTGACATGATTTTCAGAAACATCAAAGATCTCAACACTTGGAAATGCAGGCCTTGATCTTTGCTCAAAGGAACAAATGTCATAAATATACTGAAGTGTTGTTGTAGCTAGTACATTAGAGATACAAAGTGGGTGAGGTAATATATTTTATAGAGCCAACTTCTGTTGGTGAAAAAGATGAGGTTTTGAGCTTATACAGAGCTTTTCTTCAGGTCTGGAAATTGTACTCAAAGTGTGTCAGCTAAATACAAGGTTTGAATAGATTGTTTAGCTTAAGTAGTTAACACATATTTCAAGGCACCATTCAAGATGAAGTGGCCAGTTAACAACTCTCCAGTCACTGGAGGAAAAGGGGGGGGGGGAAAGGCTGGGGGAGAGGTGGTGGGTTAGTGGTTTACAGGCTTGATTTATAGCTTATTACAACAGTTTTTATTCAGTCCATGATTTTTGGCGTTTAGTACAGTTATGAATTTAAACTCCCAGGCTTCTTTTGAAAGTGTTGTGCACATTTCCTTTGTGGGGATGAAGACTGAGAGGTTAATATAGAGTGATCACTCTGTGAAAAGTGTTCATCTACCGTTGATAAGGTGTTTTGTCTTTTATTCTATGGTGTATCAATTGGAGATGGAGACCATATGCTATGATTTCTTTAAAATCAGTAGCAATTAGCCACATAAACCATACTAACAAAAATACAAGGATTATGGATGGATGGTTCAGTTATACACAATTTAATATAAAGACTGTGCAAGGATAACATCTAATTAAAGTATGGTATGGCCTATTCATGATTTTTACATCATGTATGAGTGATCCTAGCACTTTTTCCATTATAAGGGTGCCATTCTTTACCCTTTTTAATTTTTTTCAGTCTGTAGCATTCACTTTTTATCTTGTTCTGTTATCACATTTGCTACCTGTCTCTTTTGCATGTTACTGTCCTGAAAGCTATGTTGTGTAGAGTGGTCTATTGTAGCATTCTCTGGTGTCCTTATGAATAAAGTTAATGAAACTTTGAGTATTCTACAGTACCTTCAGGAATGGGTACAGATTATTTTTCTTGGTTTTGGAATGTTCCAAATTTGTTGACTGCTATAACCACTGTCAAAAATGTACTGCAAAATAAATAAATAAATAAATAAATAAAAAGAGGAAATGTGGTCAACAACATAATTTCACAGAACAATCTTATTGATATTTTTAAAATCCATTGTCCTAATGCCTTTAGTTTTCTGTCATTATTTGTTTTGATTAAAACTGGTCAGGAATTTTCTGACTGAATGTTTCTCTATCTGAAAATGCCAATTCATTAAAAGTAAATCCTTTTGTGGAAACAGGTTATTTGTGACAAAATTTCATTTTGAGAAAACCAGACAAGGAACATCTCAATAATGTTCAAATGTTCTGCTTCAACACTTTCAGAATGGAACATTTTGATTTTTTTCATTTCAAAACTACTTTTAATTTAGAAATTCTTTATTTATCTATATTTACTTTTTTTTTAATGTCAAAATCAGAACAAAACATTTCAGTTTAACTGGAAAAAAAATGCTTTGTTTAATTAACCTCTAATCCTTTTCTTCAAAATTTTATTTGGTGGGAAATTTTTATTTTTATTCCATTCCAGAATTAACTTTTTTTTTTTTTGGCAGAACTTCTCACTAAATGGAATCTGGTTTCTCCCAATTCTAGGTTTGATGCATCCACCTCTTGAGACAGAAGCAAAATCATAAGTACACTTTAAAAAGGGCTTGTTTTGGCAATGTTTTTTAATAACTCTATCTTTAGTTTATGGTCTTTCTTTGATTCCCTGAGTCTGCTTCTTTACTGAGGTCTATGAGCAGAGCTGAAGCTTTATAGACACTTTCGTTTCCTAACCCAATTTCATTTTTCACCCCCCAATATTTAGTGCTTTTGCTTTGATGCTTTTTTCTCCTTGCCTTATATATCTGAGATTTTGTATAAGAGGAAGTCAAGGCAGGGCAGAGAACAAAAACCACATTCGTACCTTTTATATTGAATGCCTTATCAATACTGGGCATCCACCTACACTTCTCTAGTTTAGATTGCTTGTTCTTTTGTGCTGTGGTTCCATTGCCTTATTTTGTACTATTTGCTGGCCAAGGTGAGTAGGGGGAAAGAACACTGCCTTTTTTTAAAGTAATTTTCCCTTTAAAACAGCTTTTGTAGATACAGCACTGCACCCAATTTACCCTGACCGCTTCCTGATGATAGTTTCCCGTCTTATTCTATCTCTATTAATATGGCTTATCTGCAGTAATTTTGTCATTATTAAGTAAATAACTTTTTCCCATTTCTAAACAAATATCATATATTCATTTTGTCATGTACTAGCCCTGGAGCCATCCTATCTCCGCTGTTTTGGTTCTCTTAGGCACCCTGTAATAAAATGGTGGCTTCTATTTCTAAATAGTTTCACATTTAAAAGAGAAGTGAAGCTTAGTGGCACAATCAGTCTATTATGCTTGCCTTCCACTCCTGGACATCAGGATTCAAATTCAGCTGGACACACACGTGAAATTAGTTTGCGGTCTCAATCTAATTGGGGCATTTGTCCGTAATATAAAACTACCAGCTAATTCACTGGGCTTGGCAGTCTCTGGCTCCAATCTTTGGAAGCACCGTTGGTTATTTTATGCCAGACCACAGGTGCAAAGAAGATCCAAAACCAGCATGGGAATCATAAAGGAATCCTCCAGTGGTGTAGAGGTTCACATCTTTTGTTGTGGTTGGCATAGGGCACATGGCCAGGAAGGCTGGCACTGGAGACGTGGTCCTTAAACTGCTCTAAATTACACTTGGTGACCTGCACAGTGCAGAGCCATGCCAGGGTCCATGGTGCACAAAAGTAATTTAAAGGAGGCTCATTCCTCTTTCCTCCAATCTTTGCTGGGCTGGGCTGAGGATTAGAACTTAGGTTCAGGTGAAGCATATGACAGAATTATGGAAATACAGTAAACATAAAGTTCAGAAGTGTTTATTTTTAATTTTATAAGTGTTTTGAAAGAATCATTGCTTCAGGTTTTCATTGCACTTTCATTTATTTTACACCAGTGTAACACCATTGGGCCTGATTTCCCTTCTGACACTGATGTAAATCTGGAGTAATTCCACTGAAGTCAATGAAGTCACATTTGTGTGAAAATTTGCATTTACGTGTGTTGTAAATTGACATCTGACTCTTTTTGTCAGCTTTACCATTCTTTTTAATACCATTAAGATTTTATTGTCTAGTGGTTATTTATTGTCTATTTAAATGTATGTAAGTGTGTTTATATAGATGGTTTTTTGTCTCATTGTTTCCTTATACTCTCCCATATGTCTATCCACCTGCTGTTTTCTGTCTTATATATAAAAGACATTTTGTAAGCACTCTTCATCAAGGGCTGTCTTTTTGTTTTGTGTTTGTACAGTGCCTAGCACACTGGGTACTGGTCCATGACTGGGGCTCCTAGTTGCTACTGCAATATATATGAGTGTGTGTGTGTGTGTGTGTGTGTGTATATATATATATATATTTATATATATATAAATGATCAAGACCTATGTATTGTATGGAGTGCTAGATTAATATTTATTTATTTATTTATAGTATATATTATATTAAAATAAATATATATAAAATCAGTAGTATGGACAGAGTATGACTCATAAGATAGGGATGATAAACAATATACACTGGCATTTAGGGAGCTAAATGAACTAGTTTTCCATGAAAGGAAACAATTAGCTAACAGGTTAAACGAGATGTAGTTAATCTTAACAGCATTGGGAAGCATCGATCCAAGTTTAAAACTCTGTGAAGCAAAGATGAATCTGAGTTCAGTGCAGGAATGAAGTGCATTGACAAAGCTTGGAGGATCTGCTCACATTATGACTGGCTCTAGCTGGTCTTATCCGTCTTTTTGCTTTCATGAGTCCAAAAATACATTTTTTAAAAGAACAATACTTCTGCAGTGTTCTATTTCACATTTTTCTTAGGCACAGAGGAGTGCTCACCTTGCTCTGACCCTAGCCCTAGTCATGGCTGCTGACTCTCATCTATATTTGCTGTAGCTGTTGCAGTGGCTGCCCCAGTAGCAGTTAGGCTCATTCAGTGGGTATTTCACACAGAAGTCAGTAGTATGATTAAGTAGGTAAACAGTGCCCCGGAAACTTCCATGGCTACTGAAGAGGAAATAGACTTAAACTTTTTACTTCATGGCCTTCCACATCCATCAGACATTTGGCCTCCAACCAAAAGCAGATTTAAGAAACAAAAAAAAGATAATATACCTCTTAGGAATGCCTGGTAAAACCGGATCAGAGCAAACACACAAGCTCTGGTCTCACAGACAGTTACACATCCGAGTGACTTCAGGCACATGAGCAGTAACATTAATGGAACTATTTGCCTGCTTAAAGATAAATTGGTATTTGCAGCATGGAGGCTGCGTAAAAGCATGGAGACATAACTCAGGAATATGAAGGAAATATACATTCTACAGTGAAATCCTGACCCCATTTTAGTCAATTGACTTTAGAGGGCCAGAATTTCACTAGAGTGTTCATAGATTGAGAGATATTATGTTATACATTTATGTGTAAAGAAATTCCAAATCTGCTAATGAACTGAATTAGTATTGAAGAGGGACACTAGTATGTTTGTACTCAACGTTTGTAGCTCTACTAAAGCAATAATCGTAGTCATTTCTAACAGGCAATTTGGTCAGCTGGCAAGATTCAGGATCAAATGTTCAACTGTGTTTTGTTCACATGCACACATTGGTTTATGTACACAAATTGGGTAAGAGAGCTTTCATAACCTATGTGTCATCTAAACAGCTGTTTGCCTGCACAAAAATGGGTTCTTCATAGTTGAAGCTTGCATGCACACAAAAGGAGGCAGTTGAAAATTTGACTCTGGGTGAAAATGAACCAATGGATAAATTATCAAGGGATGGTAACAGTGAGAAGTGTGAGACTAGTGGATCCTTGTGAACATATATGTGAGCCCCTATGTTCTGTCTTTTGAATTCATAACCTTTTCAATATGTTCACATATAGACATGGAAAAGGAAATTCTATTTCTCTCTCTTGCATGTTGTTCTTATTTATTGGCCTCATAGCCCCTGATGGAGAGCCATAGGCAGAAAGTCCACTGTCCCCCATCTATCTGAGAAAAATCCAGGGAGTCAGAACTTGCTTAGAAATGAGTTGTGCTGGCTGGAGAAGAGGTACTAATTCAGTACATCTCTCTCAGCAGCCTCCACTGGTGAGTCTCCTGACTGCAAATTAAAGCTTCTTCTCTGTAGTGGAAAGCCATAAAGGAAGGTACTAGCAGATGACTACCTGTCTATTCTGGAGATTGTGACATGTGTACTGTTTCTTTAAAACTGTAGCAGGAAATTGGGCTTGGGAAGGTTCTAAGCAGAAACCCTCTATTGGAGCCAAGAGAGTGTGTGTAGCTTTAGGGAAAATTCTGTTTTCCTTACCTAATAAAGTTCCTTGTTCAGGGTTAGAAGAAAATGACTCTTTAGGTGATATGTAATTCTTTATTATTATTTCGTGGTGGGGTGACTCTCCTATTGTGGGTCCAAACTAGAAGACAAAATGAAACGTACACCTCTCTACCATGAACTCCTTGATTCTGGCCCAGTAAGTGAAACCAGGGAACTCCTTTCTTCTTTTGGGAAGCTTTGCAAAACAAAGCTGTTCTGTATACCAAGAACAGAATCATCCCTGTTCCCCTGAAGCTGTACTATCCATCATTGGTCAACAGCAGCTTTGTCAAATGCCTTTTGCCAAGCAGTATTACTAGAAGTAGCATGTCACAGGAAAAGAGGAAAAGGTCAAAGCTATAAATTCAACATGCTTCATTACTTGCTCTTCTCTGAATGTTGCAAACATGAGCACCAGCAGTACTTATCAATACAGCAGGGGATTTTGGAGGAGGAAGGAGATAGCAGCTGTACCAGATAGGGAATCAGGAGCACATATTCTTAGCTATTCATCAACTATGAGCCAAAATAATTGTTCTTTCACATTCTCTTTAATATGTAGTAATTATGAAAGCTAATTAACTGTAGGTGGATTGGATTCACACCCTGTAGGGGCCTAATTCTCCAATCACACCATGTTTACCTGCATATAACTCCCATGGCTTCAGTGGACTTACTCCTGATTTACATGTGCGTAAGCTACAGGAGAATCAGCCCCTAAATCCTTTAAAAGAGCAGCTAATTTATTATGGAAAACTTTTTGAAAATGGTGTTTAGCAATAATTTCGCAGATGCACCTTAGAACTTCACTGCTCTGTGCTTTGGATAAACACCGAACCCACCAGTCTGGATGTTCAGGTTTGCAGTTTCACTGACGTACTGAAGAGAGAGGTTTCATTGCTGGCCTGGGGGAGGGTGACCTCATGCTTCCCAAGGTTCCGTGTCAGAGCATCACATCACCAGCTGCCTGCGCCCCAGAGATTCAATAATGCCCTGAAACAGTCAGGGTACACGATAGTTACCTCCAGCTTCTTCCTCTTCTCTTGTCTACTCTCGACTGCTGCTTCTGCTTTTGAGGGGGACAGATTGAACTCTCACTGGTCCTGCAGCTATGAGAATGAAGAGGAACATGACAGCTGGGCTCCAGTTGGGTTCAGAGAGCCGTCGAAAGAAAACCACCCCAACCCTCTCCTGCTCTGGAATAGCACTTTGGAGAATGGTGCCCTTGTTCTTGTTCTCTTGCAGCAGTGCGTCCAGCTACAGGTGCATAAAAAGATAGTTGCCTTGTTCCTGTATAGGAGAAAATGTCCCTTGTCAGCTCAGTCCCCCACTTCTACTCATAAGAAGAGGAATGGAAGCAAGTGAACTGGAAGGTGTCCTTTTCCCCACAGAAACAAAGCAGTGGTGAGGTACACCTCATTCCCCCCTCCCTTCCAAGGACTGCTATATTGCTCCTACTTGTGTCCAGTGCTGTGGGAGCTAGGCTGACAAGCTGTTCAGTATTTTTAGGGTTTCCCTTATTTTGGGCTGAATATCCACTGACCCATAGCCAACAAGGAGCTAATAAGAAACATTTGAGCTGATTAAAAACATGTTTTCAAGCAGCAATCATGGAAAGGATCTTGCACTCTGATACAAATGTCTGTTGTGGGCTGATATCCACTAAAAATAAATCTGACCCTGTATTTTTCTTACATTTGTCCTTGAAGAGTGTAGCTATTCATCTGAGTGGGATCACACAGTCAGGGGCTTGTGTCTTAAAACCAGAGCCATTCACAGAGATCTTTTTAAAGGCCTCCCTTCTCCCACTTAAGATAAGATGCTAGTTTCCTCTTCATTCAAGCTGCAGAGGACTGGATTCCTTTCCATTCAGAGTTGCAGGGAGCTATGAGAGTCTGACTCTGAGGGCTTATCTACACACTCACGAGTTGTACTGCTTTCATTAAAGTTAATGTGGTACAACCTGCCCCCCCATCCTGGATATAATTATACAGGTATGAAAGTGCTTATACCGGTATAGCTTATTTCTGCCCAGAAAGGGGAATAAATGATGCCACTGTAAAACACATTTATATAAGCATAGGTCCACACTAGGGGGCTGTACCAGTAAAACTACCTCAGTAAAAAATCATACCCCTAACTGAATTATTTATAATGGTACAAAATATGTGTAGACCAGACGTAAGCAGCAGGAGCAGATGCAAGGAGAACCAGCTACAACAAAATAGTAGATTTCAAGCCATCAGTAAACTTCAGTGATGGGACCAGTGAGGTGAATTAGCACTCTCCTATCATGCTGCAAAAGTGTAACATCGCCTGCGGTGATTCCACCCCATCAAACCTTGACAGTCTGCAAACTACACTGAGCCTGTCCTAATGTAATCTATATGTTTTTGTATTCCTCTTCCCTTTTTCTTCATGAATCTACTTCCCTCCCTTACCTGAGCAGTCCCAGTAAATATAATGGGATTACTCATATAAATTATATAAAGAAGATTTGGCCATGCAAGGGACATTTGCATTATAAAAGGATCTTTTTTTTTTGTAAAAATTAATCCCTTGCTGACATGTTTCTGCATGTTCTCTGTGTAACTGATAAATTAAATACAGAGTGCCACTTTATTTGATATGTATAAATTCAGCAATAAAAGGATTACATTCTTTTTCTAAATATATTTGAGCTGTTTAGCTTCAGTTGTTGATTTCACAAGATAAAACATGTTTAGAGACTAATGATCAATTGTTCTGTGCTCTGTGTAATGCCTCCAAATATTTGTATGGCTATAGATCAGAAAATGTTCCCTTTAGTTGTGTTCTGTATACCAAAAATAGGTTCTTAAATAGAACTGCTGGATTTCTCTGACTCTCTCAGTTTGCTATAGTACAATAAAGAATTCTTTCTTGCTCATTGGTAGAGAAATACCATGCAGGGAGAATACTTATAAATATATATAGTCATTTGCATTGAAATGCATTAATACATTTGGTTACCTGGGAACATCATGGTAGAGGAGTAAAAAGCCAAGACCGAATGTGGTAATCTAAACAGAATCTGGAGTTCATTCAGCTCTCCTTCTATTTTGTTTTAAGAATGTGCCTGGTTGGTGGATGTTCAATCATGTTGCCCTGCTTTAGGATGAAAGGTTTACTTGCATTTTTGCAGTTGTGGGCACATAGATCAAGAGACAGAACAGGTTTGGACACATTTCTCCAGCCAATTGCTCCTGCTGAGCAGAGAAGTGAAATAAAAAAGCTCTTTTATATAGAGCTTCTTTTCATCAGTAGATCTCAGAGTTCTTCTCAATAGGAGGTAAATATCCTTAGTCTCATTTTACATATGCAGAAACGGAGGCACAGAGAGGCAAAGTGACTTGCCTAAGGTCACCCAACAGACCCATGGAAGAACTAGAAACAGTTCCCAGGTCTTCTGAGCACCACTCCAGTGCCTTCTCCACTATCCCTTGCTGCCTCCTAAGGCTACTTACCAAACAATAGGAACATGTGCCCTGCATTGACCCCCTACACAGCTGGCCACCTATGCTGGTCAGTACAGAAGAGGTAATAGACTCTGCCTTCTCTCTACTCTTCCCTATCCCTTTGGATTAGCTGACACTCGAGAGAGTGTTCTGTGTGTTCCAGAGACCATAGGGTCTGCAGGTCTGGAGAGGCCTTGCTAGCTTGTCCTTTCCTAACTTGCTGACCCTCTGTTAACATATAACAGTAACATGGATGAAGTCATTACAAAATTATAGGAACTATAGGGAAGCTGAGGAAATCAACCAATAAATAGCTGGAAAATCTCTGATATCAAATCATTCTGTATTTTTTTATAACAGCCCAGAGTGAAATGTTAACATTAGGGAGATTAGGTTTCATAATACTGGAAAATGTCTCTCACAAGGTCTGCGTTTGTTACCCTACATAATAAAAGCCTGATTTTGACAGAACTAGCTATAAGTAATGTTCACTTCACCACATAAACACTAGGCTGTGACTCATCATCTCACAGAGATTCTCAAACTGGGAGTTGGGACCCCTCAAGGGCTCATGAGGTTATTATGGGGGGGGGGAATGTCATGAACTGTCAGCCCCCATGCATGCTGGGACTGCAGCTGTCAGTCCTGTGCATGGCTGACAGCCAGAGCTTTTCAGAGCTGGGTGGCTGGAGAGCAGCAGCTGCTGGCTGGGTGCTCTGAAAACAGCGCCTCCAGCAGCAGTGCAGAAGTAAGGGTGGCATGGCATGGAAGAGGGTGGCAAGATATGAGATGGGGGGTCATCATTTTTTGTGTGTGTGTCATCAGAGCCTGAAATATTTTCTAAGGGGATCCCAGGAAAAAACGTTTGAGAACCCTTCTAGTAGAAAGCATGTATTTGCAGTGTCTTTCCACTTTATCTTGTCTACTTACAAATTGTTTATTTCTTTTATTTTGGAAGCTTCTTTTCACCAGCATTCAGCAAATAGGATCTTACCAAGTGTATCATCATCATCCTGATAGAATTGATTCAGGAGCTAAATTATATACTGAGTAATTGCAATGACCTGGCAGAGAATGTGCCTGAGTTAATAAACAGGATCTGTGACTGAATAATGTATAAATATATAATAAAACCAATCTTTGGAAACTGGCAAGGTCTCATTATCCGCCTCCAGCACTACTTTATTAGGCCACTCTCCCAGTCAATAATCCAGTCTCTTACTCTTTCCTTTCAATAATAATTTATTCCTGGAGTTTGTGACCCATGGGGTTTTGTTAACAGGCTGTGACTAGAGCTGGTTGGGAATTTTTCAATTAAACTTTCTCCCCCACCCAAAAAATGCCAATTTGTTGAAACCAAAAATGTTCATAAGAAAAGGTCGGTGTCAAAAACATGCAGGTATGTGTTGTTATGTTAGGTATGAGGTAAAATATTTGGGTGAAAGTGAGATAGTGCTTTCAAATCTAAGAACTATGTGAGGGCCCACTGCGCTGGTTGACACCACCACAAAACATTGGTTCAAAAGTTGGCATTGGGAAGAGGACTGTTGAATGGGTGGAAGCTGGCCCATTTGAGGTGGTTTCATGTGGACTTCCAGAAGTTGCCAAGAAAGGTCTCTCTAAACTCCAGAAATTGGTCCATCAGGGATGATAGTCTGGGCTGTCACAAGGGCAGCAGTGAGACCAGGTTGGGAAAACATTGAACTGTGTGGCTTATGAGACAGAAGCCTGAAAACTGGAGTATGAAATAAGAATTTCTGCGGCTTGAAAAGGACAGTGGATGCTGCCAGATAATCAGCACTAAAGTTCATTTGGTGATGTTTGTTGTAAATAAAGGACAATATAATTAATTCAATCAAAGTGGAGTTGCAACAAATGGGGTTTTCTGCAGCAGCCTTTTGAGAACATCTGCCATACATACCAGGAGACCTTGGCTTTTGCAAACCAGGTCCTCATACCAAGGGAACAGAGGGAGGGTACCCTGAAAAAAATTTCCAAGGGAGCAGTTTTAGTGGTGTCAGCAGCTATCCAAGTCCAAGAAAATCTGCCATTGTGACAGTCATGTTGAACAAATTTCCCAACTCAAAAAACATTGATAAGTTTCTTTTTGGTTAAAAAAAAAAAAAAGTCCTCATTCTGAAAACTTACTTAATTTATAGTAAAAAAAAAAAAGTTTAAAAGCAAAGCATAATATTTTGAAATCAACAAAACAAAACATTTTGGTTGACCCAAATTACACACATTTTTTGGGTGGTTGGTTTATGAACATTTGAGATTTTGATTTTTTTCATCCCAATTTGAAATAAGAAAGTTTTTCAAAAATTCTCATGGGATGGTATGCCAGGGCTACCTCCAGAGGCTACTTGAATAAAAACAAAAATCACAAGTGTTCTCTCTTTTGTGGGAAAGACACAAGTTGCATTTGTTCTCCCTAGAGCTGGAGGACATTTACTGAGATATTCCAAAGCACAAGGAAAAGGAACTCCAAAGTGACATGTAATTTCCTGAGTACTTAGGTATAACTGTCTAAAGCTTCTAGTGTTTAAAACTGCCTCTGCTCACCTTCGGGAGCTGTTTTTCTCTGCGTTTGGGCTGTTCTGATTGGTCTCACACTCTGCTTCCTTTAATCAGTATCATTTAGCCTGCCAGGATTAAATTAGGACAATTATGCCCTGTCTCTTCTGCCTAATTTGTTATTGAAATAACCCCCTGTGGCACCAGACCACCTGGTCACAGAAAGGAAAATCATTTCCTACCCAACCCTTGTTGTGACCATCCTTCTTTTCTCTATGGTGAAACTTTTTCTTACTGTAAAGTGAGGTCATGGTCTGGAAAAGGTGGAGAACAACTAATGTATTTTAAAGTTTTTCAAGGTTCTGGATTGTATTAACAAGCTACCTGGAACCAGCAGGAATTGTCCTAAAACATTTCTCCTTGGCATTATTTATTAATGATCTTTCAATATATTTTAGCACCATTAACAAACATTTTCCTAAGGCATAGTTTCAGCAATTATTTTGCTAGCTTAAAAGTCCACAGTCATAGCATCAAGAACAAAGACTTGCAGCTCAGTCTAGGGCTAGTCTCCAGGGAGACTAAAGAGCACAGGTGGGCTACAGTTGAACTGCCTGGTTGGCCAGTCCATCTGGTTGGCTGAGGGGAACTATCAGGCATGATCTTAGGCCCAGCAGCAGGTCACTGGCTACTTAATGCTTATGCCTGCAGCTGTGATTGCCTTATGCCTTGCTTTGTTCCCAGTCCTACTCCCAGGTCCCTGGCTCTGAGCACTAGCCCTGATTGCCCACATCCTGACCGCTGACACATGGCTTCTATATATGATACTGCACTGCTAGTATACTAACAGGTTTTTGTCATTTTTGTACTCTAAAAACATTCAGAAAACTATCACAAACACTAATGGTTGTTTCAAGGGGATTTAAAATGATCCCTTTGTGTACTATCAGTAATTGTGGGGTAATATTTTTAAAATAACATTCAGTGAGACTTAGCAACCTAAATCACTTTTGCAAATGGGATTTAAACTCCTAGTTTCCTGCACAGCATTGACGTTGTTATCTAGCCAGGGTTTATTCCTTGTATCTGATTCTGCAGCTGGTTCCTGCAAATGGGAACTTCTTACTGAAGCACAGCTTCTACCTCTTCCCTTGGAAAACAGCTTCACAGTTCTTATTCTAAGAAGCAACACCGGCAAATGTAAGTGCTTCATCTGGAAAAGACATTGGAAGAATTAGCTGCAAATACACAGTGTTGAAAGCAAACATACCCTCGCAGGTACTATTTAGCACCTGCCAAAGCTGTAGGACATCAGTGATGTTAGATTTGCCACCGATCCTGGGAAGTAACACCTGGAATCAATTAATGCTAAGTAAGAGATAAATCTATATCCTCTTATGGTGTATGACAGCTAGATATTCAGTTCCAGCCCATAGAGGGTGATAACTCATTTCTGAAGAAGTTTTAGCTGAAACTTGCTGCTCTCATAATTACGTGAACAAAAACTGTCAACTCAGAGTAAGTCTTTGATATTTATTTTATTGGGTCTTGAGTTTTTAGAGTTATGTTCTGAGATGGACATGCTTAGTCATTTTGCAATATTTTGGATTTGGAGGAATTGTATTAGCTGAGTTTTTGATTCATGCCCCAATATTAATATATCAGACCTTTAAGAACAGAGCTGATTTCTGTTAGATTGTAATGCTTGACATCTAGTATGTAAAATAGCTTAAAAAGAGGAGACTTGGGGGGTTGTTTGTTGCAGTTAGTAAATATACTGTATGTTGCTGGTTTTAATGCCATATCTCTTGCTGTTTTATCAGCTGATAGAATTAACACTATTCAGGGATTTTCTTCTGGCTAGTGATATATTAATCTTTCTAACTGAGGAATTTTATCTCTTTCTTGTTGTGGTGTTTTGTTTTGTAAATCAACCTTTGGGAAAAAAAATTTGGCCTCTATAAACACAATGTTTTCCAAGAGGGCAGGTTTATGTGGTCTTCTCTATTGTAGACCATTTTTATCAGACCCTAATGAAGAAGAAAATTTCACTTTTGGAGAATGATGTGAAAATTAATATTACTCCTTGTAAAAGTTTTCAAATGTAGTTAGTGCACTGAAGTTTAACTGTAAGGGAAGCTTGAAGTCTGTTTATTCTGTTATTAAGAAAATTTGGCACAAAGCCATCTAACACTGGATGCTAAATTTCTTATGGACCCATTTACAAAATTTTAGTTCCTTAACCAATTCTCATAAAATTCAGTCTCTACTTAAAGTGTAAGAGCTTCAATGTTTAGGTGAATAGGGTTTATTCTTAAGTAGACAAAGTGGTCGAATCTCTGTTTTTAAGCCACCGTTAACTATGGAACCATGACTAGCACTTCTGCAGTAAGTGTTCAAAAATATCCCACTCTTTATGAGAGAAATTGAGCCCTCACACATCCTTCATCACGCCATTAAAATGTGTCTCAATAAAAACCAGGGACAGGACCCTTGACATACAGCTTATCTACAGCTGCTTTTCTGTCTTGACTAGCAGCATCCTTCCAGCTACCCCCTATCAGATGAGTATGGGCTAGTTGATGAGTTGGGATAGTGAACCTAATAGGCCATCAAAGGAAATGGCATTGTTTGACCCTCCTGTGTTGAGGAGTGGGCTGTAGGGACTCATCAATTCATCTCTCATTCAGGGACTGTGCTAACCTCCGAACAAGCTTCACCGTGCTGAGCTTTACTGTGATGAGGATGACATCCCAGAGCTGAGATGCTCTCTTTACAGTGTCCTTTGGCTTCTCCTCTAGCATGTTAATTGCGCAATTATTCATCTCAAGGGTTTCCAGTGTGTTTTGAATCCTCCTTTTTCTCTTTTTCAGTCTGATCACCGAGTCTTTATTTTGTATAGCTTTGTTTTTTATATCTCTTTGTTGTGAAGGGTCTGCTACTGACAGCCTTGTACTTAAGGGTCTGTAGTGATAGCGCTTGATTTGATTTCTGATCTCCCCCCCCACTGTTAGTTTATTCTCCTGTTGTGATCTTTTGTTTAGTGTTTTGAGTATAATCAGTTCTGAGTAAGGTTGTTTGCTCTTATTCTGGAAATCTGTGGTCTACAGTGTCTATCACGCCATGTCCTGGTGTTGATCCTGTGGCTGTGTCCCCAGCACTCAGAAGTGGGACAAACCTGCATTGGGGAAATCCCTAAATCAGCAAGCCTACCTAGTTCCCTTGGTCAGATCCCTGTGTGACCCGTCCGTGCCCAGGGTAGCCCACTGATGATGCCAGGGTCAGGGCAGGCTGTAAAAGAAGAGCAGATTCTCCCAGCGCTGGTGGGAGACACTGAAGTCAGACTTCCCAACCAGCCACAAACAGTGCTTCTGATTCCCCCGCACTGATTAGCATGAAGCCACTGTGAAAATACACACAGCCCCCTTTTTACTGCATTTCAGACTCTGGCTCCCAAACTGCCACTAGGTCCAGTAAAGAGACCAGTCATTTAAACTCCATGCTCTTTATTCAGAAGATTCCCTCTGATCCCAAAGGACCAGCCAGAGTACCAGTTCACTATAAGTCTGGATCTTACCCAAAATACCACGCTGTCAGCCAATCCTTTAATAACTAAAGCTAAAGGTTTGTTATAAAAAGAAAAACAAACAATAAGAGAAATGTTGAAGGATTCAAGCAATCCGATACATACAAATGATTTGAAAGTCCATATACATCAGGTTTCTAGAACAATTGTGGAGTTGCAGGCTTGTATAGTCCCTCTGGTATACATCCAATAACTGGATGGGTCTAACTCCTTCAGTTTAGTTGCAAAGTGTGTTGACCCAGAGGTGTGTCAGCATCTGGTCAGGAACAAAGACAAAATGGTTTCTGTGGTTTGATCTTATATACCCTCTGCCTCTGGCCATGCGGCTTGTGGAACTTTACAGGAACCAAAATGGAGTCCAGAGTCACATGGGCCAATCCTGGTAACTCTTCAGGTATGCCTGTCATTCCTTCCTGGGCCTTTGGCTTCTGTAAAGGTCTTGATGGGCCATTAAGCGGGCTATTGTCCTGCCACCTCTCTGTCTGGGATGTGTCTTATACAGCACAGTTTGAAATACAGGTATATCAAAGATCTCCATAATTTCCCTCACACATCACTCATGTACACAAATATTATCTCCTTACTCAGCACATTAAAACCTTTCTAACAGTGCCTGACATGGCATGTCTCACATGAATCACTATGATTTTGACATACTGATGTCAAATAACACAAATGCCCTCTCACCCCCCAACTCAACCCAGTTAGCATGACGCCTCCAACGCGAGACTGGTGTGGAAGGGAGTAATCGGAGCTCCTGAATACACCTCAATGCCCCCCCCCCCAATCGGGTCAGCATGACAACCTGGACACAATTTTTTCCCTTACTGAGATCCCATGTCAGTTGCACAGCTCAGGAAAGGACACTTACTATATATTGGCTCAGAGAACCTCTTCAATCCTTTACAGGATTGATTTTTCTCCTCACGCCTCCATGGTCAGGAGACTGTACCCAGCTGCTCTATTCCTAATGTGAACACTGAACAATTCCTTCTGGAGAGGAACTAGTGTTCATCTCTCACTTGGGCACGCTGCTGGGCTTTGTGGTGATAGGATGGCATCAGAGCACAGAGTTGAAATGCTCCTTCTGGTGTCTCAGCTTTCTTTCTGATTTTAGACAATAGTGAGTATAGGGATTGAATTCATGTCCTGAGTCTCCCTTTCCTGTCTGATTTGAGCAAGTATTTTCTGTGTGTGAGGTGAGGCTACCATTTGTAACAGTAATATCTTACTGGTAGAAAGGTTTAAACACTTGAATTCTTTAACTGTGCCCACTGTACAATTTGCTAGCCATTGGAACAAGTTCTAATTCTATCATCCAAAGGTTAGCTACTGGCAGGCTAAGGGTAGAGGCTGGACCTGATTCTTCTTTCACTGACACTGGTGTGAATGTCAAATAATTCTAGGGAAGTACATGAGCTTACATTCGTGTGAAATGTGTGGGAAGGTGGAACAGGGCTCCTAACGTTTCTATTTAAATTTGGCATTTTATGCAAGATGGATTGTTCTAAAATCAGAATTATATAATTGTAGCCCTTTTCTACATAGTTTGTCAGATGCAAGTTAACATCTTCCCCCCAGATGTTGATTGGATTAGCTATAGGTTGCAGAGCCCAAATATTTGGGAAAGGCATGAGAGAGTGATATTTATTGCCTTCAGTGAAATGAGGAGGGTTAATTTCTAAATAATCCATATATAGGAATGAAAGACCTTAACTGCTCTATAGTTACACCATGCAATAACCACAGAATTATGATTGAGACATTTTATTGCTTGTGGTTTCAAATAAGATTAAACTGATTTTTTTTTTTTTTAAATGACACATTGGACTTTTTTTCCCTTTTTGCCTCCTGCATAGTGTTACTAAAGAGCAGCACACAGGTTGTTTGGAAATGCTGAGGTAAGGCACCCATTCTTCAATATATTCGGATTTATTTTCAATGTAACTTTAAATCTGAATTTCCTGGTCTTGTAACTATATATACTTGGCTATATATAGCTTGGCACACGTGCGTGCTCTCTCCCTTTTCCCCACCCCCACAATTGGCTATATATAGCTATAACACTTAGCTTTGGGATAATTACAATTTCCATGTAGTGTGTGTTTGTTTTTTGGTTTGGTTTTTTACCTCTAAGCTACTGATCTGTGCTTTCAACCATAACTACATTTTACCATAGTTTTCGTATGTGTAGGAATTTCTTTGTTTTTTTAAAAAATGTCAGACACAAACACTGAATGAGAAACTCAAGGAGAAAAAGCTACGATATGAAATGTCTAATGATTTCAAGATAGCCACTATTAACTTATACTTTTAAAAAAAATAAACTTCCAAGGGCAGATTCATCAGTACACCAGAACTGTGCAACATAGCTGCAACATGCTCGTGAATCTGTCCATTAATTTTAAATGTCTTTATTGGCTTAGTGCTAGTAAGACCAGCACTATGTGCAAGGAATATTGGGGCAGGTGTAGGGAAGAGTTCAGTCCTTGGGTCCCAATGTCTGTGCACTTAAAGGCTCTTCCCTGTATTCATGACCATGCTGCAGCAATGTGAAATGGAGTAGAGACAGCGGTGCCACGGGATGCCCAAGCTAGAATGTGGTCCCAGAAGCCTCTAAAAGCAAACAACCAATGGGGTTGCTCAGCATGTGTCTTGTCTCCCTCATATGACTGACTGTTAACAATAGTTGTTGAATGAAGATTACCTGTAGATAAAGGCTTGTGACTGGATGAGTTATCTCGGATGTCACAATACCCCTTTTTAGTTACCTGACCTGTTGTCCTGACCTGTTGGTAGCCAATATAATTATAATAATTGAATTAAATTGTTGTTAACAGAAGTAAATTACAACCTATTTTTTCAACCATACCCTACGCACAAGATTTCAATTAATTTTATAGAACATTTGGAAGATCTGTTATTAATATTCAAAAGAAAGTAGACTGACACAGATGCTAGTTCATTAAATTAATGGATTTTCTTGTAAATACTCAAGAAATTAATTCTGTACTTGGAATAAGAGCTGTAAATGTGGGGAGGAAATGCTATATTTGTAATTCATAACGAAGAGGCTGAATCCCTGCTTTAAGTGCAAAGCTGAACTCAGCCTTAACTGTGGAGTCATGACTGGTACCGCCATTATTTTTTTTATATATAATAAATCTACACACAAACGAAGTTAATAGAACATTAAGGTTGCAAAGGAAAGCCCTTGGAGACTCGGAAATGCCAGTATTTAGGTTTCCTGGGCAAACTTAACTTGCCCCCCACTCTTGCGTGTATCCGAATTATGATAAAGTATTTATTTTAATTACATGATCACACACTATTTCCCAGCCCATTTTTCCTCAGGTAGCCAATTCTTATTGGTTTATCTTATCCACTACCTTCTTTCCCCAGCCCTGATGGTTCCCACTCTTCCTTCCTCTACCATCAGCCTACTGTCTTTTGGCTAGACTACACTAAAATGCACCGAGGCAGCTGTAGCACTTGAGCAAATAGGCTACCTGTGTCACCAGGAAGGTTCCTCCCATTGGTGTACGTACTGCACCTCCCTGAGAGGCAGTAGCTGTGTTGACGTTAGAAACCTCCAGTTTCCAGTTGACATAGTGCTGTCTGCACCAGGAGTTAGGTTGGTATAACTGTGTCACTCGGGAGCATGGATTTTCCAAACCCCTGAGTGACATACTTATACTGACAAAAGTTGCTGGAGTAGACCAAGCCCTAGTCTTTCCCCCTCCTACCTCTCAGGTCTGGCTTTTGTCTCCTCTGCATTTGATTCTTCTTCCTCTAGCCTGTCTTGGCCTAGCAAGGGGTGCATTAAGAACACCCAGAGCAGTCAGTAATTGAAACTGCAGGGAAAGTCCTACACAGCCCCAGGCTGGAGAATGCTCACTGTGGAGAGAATCTTTAGAGAATTAAGCTGTGCAATTCTAGCATGTATCCTAAGCACTTGTGATATGTGATTTTGTTTTTTCCTTTTCCAAAGACGTATGACTTGGCTGAATTTGGAAGGATGTTCATGGGGATGGCAAAAAGCACATCCTCAACACAAAGCCAAATTTCAGGTCCCTGGTCCAAAGCCTGCACATGCTAGAGCTTCTCAAAGAAACGGTCACCAGATTGTTTTTCCTCATGATTAAAAAAAAATATGTAAATTTCCTAAGCTTCATTCTTCACAACTACTGAACCCATTTTGGTTAAAACTTTCTAAAAACATTCAAGCTGAGGCAGACAATTGTCATGGAAAATTCCAGCCCAAACAGTTGACATTTGGCAGTTATAAGAAATTGAAACCAGGGTCTTATAATGGGAAGTGCTGGGAAGCCTTAATAGATGATGCTACGGGTCTCCCCCCACCTTCTGCCCTGAATTAAGAAGGAGGGATGTCCATTCCACTTTTCAAATATCAAAGACTATTTAGCTTTCATAGAATATTAGAGTTGGAAGGGACCTCAGGAGGTCATCTAGTCCAGCCCCCTGTCCAAAGCAGGACTATCCTCAGCTAAATCATCCCGGCGAGCGTTTTGTCAAGCTTCAGCTTAAAAACCTCTAAAGATGGAGATGCCACCACCTCCCTAGGTAACCCATTCCAATGCTTCACCACTCTCCTAGTGAAAAAAATTTTCCTAGTGTCCAATCTAGACCTTCCCCACTGCAACTTGAGACCATTGCTCCTTGTTCTGTCATCTGCCACCACTGAAAACAGCCTAGCTCCATCCTCCCTGGAACCCCCTTTCAGGTAATTAAAAGCTGCTATCAAATCCCCCTTCATTCTTCTCTTCTGCAGACTAAATAGGCTTAGTTCCTTCAGCCTCTCCTCATAAGTCTTGTGCTCCAGCCCCCTAATCATTTTTGTTGCCCTCTGCTGGACTCTCTCCAAATTGTCCACGTCGTTTTTGTAGTGGGGGGGCGTAAAACTGGACACACTACTCCAAATGCAGCTTCACCAATGCCGAATAGAGGGGAATAATCACTGCCCGCGATCTGCTAGCAATGCTCTTACTAATGCAGCCCAATATGCCATTAGCCTTCTTGGCAACCAGGGCACACTGATGACTCATATCAAGCTTCTTATCCACTGTAACCCCTAGATCCTTTTCTGCAGAACTGCTGCCTAGCTCGTCGGTCCCCAGTCTGTAGCTGTGCATGGGATTCTTCCGTCCTAAGTGCAGGACTCTGCACTTGTCCTTGTTGAACCTCATCAGATTTCTTTTGGCCCAATCCTCCAATTTGTTTAGGTCCTTCTGTATCCTATCCCTCCCTTCCAGGGTATCTACCACTCCCCCTAGCTTTGTGTCATCTGCAAACTTGCTGAGGGTGCAATCTACCCCCTCTTCCAGATCATTAATGAAGATGTTGAACAAAACTGAAGATGTTAAACAAAATTATTTCTATGCTAACACCTTACTTTCATCTGAAACTTACATTACACCCAAAGACCAAGCAAATCTTCTAAAACTTTGTACAGTTTAAATTAAACCCCAATGACAAAATCTGTGGAAATACAAATATGCAGTTTCAAGTGTCCAAAAATCTAATAAACTATATCTTTAGATAGAAAATTCTGCCATGGGATGTGCAGGCAGATTTAACTATTTCAGTAGGAGAAACTTGCACTCTTCCAGGGTCAGAACTGAGCCTCTATAGTGCAAAATGTTGACACTATTTCACTGAGAGAGTATGAAAAACACTGTAGAAGGCAAAGCTTGTGTTTGAATATACAAGATCTACAATCTTTTCTTTCCTTTTGTATATACACAAGCTCCATGTAGCTCTAACGTGTAAGGTAAAAGTGCTGGTTCAGCTGATTTGAGGAGCAGCTTTCCACTCTGTTAATCAGCTAAAAAGACTGATCAGTGTTGGCTCAAGAAATGATCTCCTGCTTACAGCTCCAGCTGTGGAAAGGGGCTGTCTGTGAGGGCAGTGGGTAAATTCCAGAACTGAGCTATTGCTAAAAAAGCCCTGCCCACATGTGAACCTACCTAGTCAGTTGGTATGATAGTCCTATCGTCTCTGCAGCTGGATTAAAATCCTGTAGTGCATCCATTAAAGCACAAGACTGAATACTATGGATCATCAGTGTCCCAGATCAATGAACTTCCAGACTAACTTGTACTACATTAAATGTGCCTTGCTGAACTGGAGTTTGTTTCTGGAACTCACAAGTAGTTTCCATTAAAGTAAGCTGGAACGCCACATGTACATCTAATGACAAGATTTGGTCCACAGTCTGAAATGTGCTTCAGAATCTTTTTTGGATGAAAGGAACTCTGCTAGGATGATGCTTTTTGTGATTTAGACTGGACTGAATAGATGTCAGTTGTGTGCAGAGCAGTTTATTTTAGTCTAATCTTTGTTTAGGATGGCTCTCAAATGTTTCTTGAAAATGCTTTCTATTGTGTATGTTGTTGACCTGTGTAATATCTGCATAGCAGTCACTTGTATTTTTGTTACATTTTCCTTAGGTGCCTAAAACCCTTTACAAATCTGACCCTTAGGGCTTGTCCCCACACACATTGTACTGTAGTAACTCTTTTGGTATAGTTTAAATTTGGTACAATACCTAGTGTAGCCGTGTTGGTGTAATGGCGCTTATGTTGATGTGACTTCCTCTGTCCCTTCTAGAAACAAACTATACCAGATTAAGTACCTTTTATACAAATATAATATGTCCACACTGGGTGAATGTGGACTCATTTAACTATTCGGTAGAAATTCACATCCCTAACCAGGCCTTAATCTTTGTGCTTGAGTTCTCGATCAGTAATCACCTTTTGATTTTCTTGTCCATTTAGAATGTAAACTCTTTTTATGGTAGGGACTCCCTAGCATAGTCTGTGTACAGGGCATAGTGCAACAGGGCTGACATCTCTGAAGCCTATAGGTCCTACTTGTTAGGTGGCTTCTCCCTCTTCATGTAACAGCCTACAAGAGTCAAGGGCTATGCTGCCTGCCTGCCTTTTTGAGCCCAAATGGTCACTGCTAAGGGAAGCATGAGCTAGTGAGAGGCCTTAAGGTTAGGCTGTTGGTTGTGTTCTGTATGATCTCTACTCGCTAATGTGCTTTATGTGATTAGGTAAATGGGCAAGCGTTACACAGTGACACTTTACTGATTCTGTTAAATACTATACAATGACCACGTGCCTCCTGAAAGAAACAACTATAAACAAAAAGGCTCACGTTTTTGAGGTGGAGTTTTAGTACACGGGAGTCTGAAGGCTAAGCCCTGTGTCCACATGCAGCTGGACATAGGGCTTCAGCTCTTAGGACCAAGTGCCAGTCCAAGGACATGCACCCTGCAAATGTACCTAGGGACCACAAGATTGGGTCCAGTAGCTGGACTCTGTTCATGCCCTGGAGAATTAAACCACCTGGGGATCCAGGGACACAGAGTCTTGGATGCCCCTCAGAGCAGTCTGCTGTACTGGCAGCTTTGGACACCTGCCTGGATCTGTGACAAGTTGTAAATAGAGAATGTGAAAACTATTTCTGGAAACTTGGGCACACTAAGGATAATTGATTCAATGTTTTTTCTTGCATATTTTCAGTTCAGTGTCATTAATCTGCTATGTTAAGTATATGAGATTTTATTTAAAAAAAAGATTTGGCAGTCATTGAGATGGTCTCAGGTAACTTATGAAGTACTTTGCTCACAACTTAAACAGAATCAGTTCTGGAAGAATCCATGGACTATTTTTGTGTGTGGCATTTTTATGTTTGTTTTCTAAGATTAAGTGATACTGTCCTAAATCCTCATTTATCTGTAGACATTAGAAACTGATGTTCCACACTTGAGTGAAAAGGACCTCTTTGACTATTCCACTGATGTTAACTGACTTAACTGTGAAGACCAATTAGCTGGCTCAAGGGCAAAATGAGTTGGTAGTAAAACATCTATGTAGCAAGGAAATGTTCACTGTACAATTACCAAGAAACAATAATGTATATTGACCAAGAGAGTGCAGATCAGACATCAATTGTCCTGTGACTGCTTACTGCTCTTGGCTTCAGCTTTCTACAAGGAAAATGAAGATACAACTTAACAGTGAGAGGACCTCTACAACTAATAGTGTTTGAACTGTAAATTAGATGCCCATTGTGGTAAACTATATTATGCAGGATTGTAAGAGATTTACAAATGAAGGATAAGGATTAAGGAATAGTAGATCAGTTTGAAAGTAAGCTGTAAATATGATGCCACAATAAGTGATGAAATCTGATGTTCCTACCAGTATTTGCACTACTAAGATATGAGCTTTTATAGAGTTGGGCTTCTAGTGGTAACACTGTTTTCCTTAATAAAGAAAAGAATATTGTAGACTTGAATATTTTACTTCAAACAAACTACTGGGGAAGGGTACTAGAGATTGCCAGTGTTTGCAGTCACTTTTGAAGACGTTACAATCAAAGCTTATGGTTTCTTTCTCTTTTGTAGTTTCTGATCCTATTGATGTAATCAGTATAGGTTCTTATGTAGTCCCCATCACTGTGGTTTTTGACTCTAGTCTTCACCCAACTCGTCAGAACTGTCACTTGATCAAGTGTTTTGTTCTGTACTGAGTTATGCAGCAAGTTTGGAGGAGAAAAACTTTGTGTAAAGATACAATGAGTTGGGTAACCAAAGCTACACACTTCTGGAGAAGTAAATTATTATCTTTTTAGGACCGAGTTTATTTGATTGGTATTTTCTGCATTTGTTTTGTTCATAGATGTTCTCTTAAAAGTATTGCAATACTACCTGTCCCCTAAATCACATTAGTCTCTTTTTCTGACTTCATCTTCAAAGAGAATAAAATGAAATATGTCATGAACGTTCTGTACAATAAGTCTTTCATAACTAGCTTTGTTTTATGATTATGACAATGTGGACAAAGAGTTTCTTTGCCACTTAGGCAAATCAATAGTTTCTGAAAGTGCTGAAAGCAACTGAACTGAAATGACTGAATTGTCTATTGCCTAAATATTGATGCTCTGTGACAGAATTATTTAATTTCTCTTGAATAATTACTATTGTCCGGGGTTATGCTAATATGTTTAGATTAACAATATATTTGTTATAAAGCTTGGGTTTTTAAAACTTTTTTTTTCCCCGAAATGCTTTATGTATTCACAAGAGTTGGGTATTATAGTGTGCTTCCCTTTTCCTGGAAGCTGGGTTGCAGGTAAATGTGGTTTGAGGGGCAGGGACAATAGAAAATGAAAATGTTCTTGGGTGTAGAGCTGCCCATAGTAAGCTCCAGAGGAGGCCAGTGCTTCTTACAAGGGTGGTTTGGCTGCTTTAAAAGTATTGCTGGATCCTTTATTTCGATACCTCTGATCATGGGAGGCTAGCCTCTGGCCCTGCCCCTTCTGCCTGAAGCCCCTCCCCTTTCAACCTCTCTCCTGTCAGAGGCTTCCCCTTTCCCCGCTGGTGACCTGAACACCAGGTAGGCCAGGTGAGCTAAGTCCGTGCCAGAGCACCCCAGCACTGGGCATCCTGAGCGCACCCAGAGCCCATGTCCAGCCCCAACCCGCCTTGGTCCCAGCCGCCCTGTCCAAGCACCAGCCCATCCTCCCCTCACTGCCAGAGTGCTGCTGTCTC
This sequence comes from Mesoclemmys tuberculata, assembly GCA_007922155.1. Lineage (NCBI taxonomy): Eukaryota > Metazoa > Chordata > Testudines > Chelidae > Mesoclemmys > Mesoclemmys tuberculata. The sequence goes on along the minus strand of ML675624.1, from coordinate 66,644,610 downwards.
AGCCAACACTGAAGCCAACCCAACCTGGTTTTGGGCTGGCCAGTCCTCCCCAGGCCCTGGAGCACCCCCGCCACAGACCTGGGCCCCACAGCGCCAACTCGGCCTCCTGGTGGCTGGCCCACTCCCACTGCCGAAGTGTGGGCTGCCTGCATTCCAGCTCCCACCTGGCTGCTTCAGCAGAGAGGCAGTCAACTGAGAGAGACTCATGCCATTGCCAGACGCCTGTGAGCGGGATGCAGCAGGAGGGGGTAGAGCCATACTGGGCTGTCAGAGAAGGGTAAGACTTCCCGGACGTTACACATTCAACACCCATGCCTCTGATGCTATTATATGTACACTTTACAATACAGTTAAGATGAACAGCTTATCTATGTAGTCTCTAATTATTTTAATCGCTTTAAAAACATTAAATTAGAACTATTTCACCCTTCTGAAGAAAAGTCACAAATCTGGAAGCAGAAAAAAGCCCAACACAAAGCAATCGGGAGGTCCAGTGTTCTTGATTATATCTATAAAGACTCACTGGGACTAATAGAGGCAGAGAACATTCCAGGGTGCCATTGCAGGAAGAGATGACCAGGAACCGTGTTGTGACATGACCAACATCGCAAAAGTCAAATAAAAATAAGCTCTAGAGAAGGGCTTGAAGCTCAGATCAAAACTAATAATTCTATTGCCACCACCTATACTAAACTGGATACAGGATAATCTCCCATTGAAATGGCTGAAAACAAAATCTGTAGTGTTGAGTAAGACAAAAACCATAACCTGAGATTTTTCAGAACTGACTAAGGGATTTAACTACACAATTACCATTAACTGGTTGCATGTCTAAATCTCTTAATGAGTTTTGAAAATCTCAATCACAGCCTTCTTCCTTGGTCCCATCAAAATCTGCGCGCGCTCTCACACTCACACACAAAAGGCAAGGTTTCTTGCTGCTTGTATGTGGGCCTAAAAAATCCGTGTCCGTTCCTCTTCATCACAATCTTATTTGTGTACCTCCCTTTTACAGAGGAAGAAGAAAACTGTAACAAAATGAAAACCCTAGAAGTAAAGAACAGCCACCCATACTACTTATGATAAACTTTCCCAGATTCCAGGAAAATGTCCCAGGACAGAGAACAATTTCTCAAGTACCTCCAAAGCACCAGGCACAGTTAGGCATCTCTTTCTTTACTGACCAATACACCAAAGAATAAAAAGAAACTGGGAGAGAGCACCATGGGCAGGCTTAATTTCTGATTGAGAAACTGCATAACACATTACACTAGCTCTGTTGGCATAAGAGGACCGATGGCCCTTTACAATTTTGTGGGTCCTCTTGGTTAGTCCTCTTCCCCAAACAAAGAGCAAGATAAAGCTTTAAATTAAGAAAGTATTTGCACTCAGGACTTGATCCAACACAGAGTTTAGACAATGAGAATTTTCTTGACTTCAGAGGGTGTTGGATTGGCCCTCTGAGTCGGTCAGTAACGGTGCCAGAGTGGAACAAAAGAACACATCAGAAAGGAAATAAGCTTTTCCCACCCCATCATTCCTACAAAGGAAATTTAACTTACTTTTTGCAAAAAAGTTAGCAGCCGCTTTAAACTGAACCCAATAAAAACACTATGAGCAAGATGGTTGGGCAGATACTGTATTGGTCTGTCTCATACACAATAAGAAGTTTTTGGGCAGGGGCAGGAAGGCGGAAATGTCTGCAAAGAAGTTTATTTTGGTTTAGGATGGCTGTCAAGTGATATCAATTCATTCCAGTCTAATCACAAAAATAATAATCCGAAGAGTCCCTTTCATCCAAAAAGATTCTGAATCACATTTCAGACAGTGGGGCAGATCTTGTCATTACATGCACATGTGGTGTTCCAGTTTACTTTAATGGAAACTTTGAATTAGTGTCATTTACGTACACGTTTATCTTTTAAGCAAGTCACTTGTTCATTGCTGAATTTTGCTGTGAACTCCCTCTGAACTACTGAATGGTAACAGCACAGAATGCTTCAAACAGAGGCTACATGTTAACACCCTTGACTAGATCACACTTTAGAACTGTAGCAAGACACTGTAGTATAAGTTAGTCTGGAAGTTCATTTGATCTGATCTGAGACAATACCTGATGTTTTTGGTATATGACAAGAGGAATGGACATCCCTCCTTAATATTATGGAAGGACCAGTAGTGCCAGGTGTTACGGTTTCCCAACACGTTGCCTTTCCAGTCCTTTATAACTAGATCTGGCCAGAAAACAGAATTTTCTGTGAAAAATTGTTTTTTGAAAAATATTGTCCAGAAATGGGACAAAATATCAAAAATAGACTTTAATGGAAAACATTTTTCAAGGAAAAGTCCAGTTTTTGGGAGAACCAAAAAAGAATCTTTTGGCTTCCTAGCTGCCCACCTGGAAGGATGTCATCAGTTTCTCCTGTAGAAAGGAGGCATTCAAGTGTTCACCTCTTTGCCTTGCAACAAGTTCTGGGCTCTGCAAAATAGTGTGATCATGTAATTAAATGCTGTATTATAATGTGTATATACAAATTAAGATTGCACAGGGAACCTTAATTATAACATTTCTTAACTTTTTGTGTGCTTGACTTTGCAGTCTTAATTTTGTCTTTTTAATGTAGTGTTTTTGTGTGATATTGCTGGTCAGGATTGGTTGGTTGTTCAAGTTTTTCATCAGAAAATTCCATCAAAACAAACTTTTTGTGGACACTTATCAGCTTCATAAAACTTTTAGGTTCAGGATGGAATTTTAAGCTTTTGGTTTGGGGGGGGGCGCAAGTGAAGGAGGGAGGGAATCAGGCAGGGCAGGGAGTTGAATCTGGGTCTCTTTCAGGTGCTCTAACTACTGGGCTATAGGCCATCCTGACGTCAGATTGTACTTTTTCTTTGGCTTTTTATGAGAGGGGGGGAAAAAGTCAAAAGAGCTCAGATTTGTGCTGGTATGTCACGGGATGTAAAACCATTTCCGAGCTCGCTCTAGTTGTGATTTATAGAAGTGCCTACCTGAAGTTAAATGCTATGTGGCCTATGTGATAATGCACTGAACTGGGAGTTAGGAGACCTGGAGCCTATTCTAGGCTCAGTCACTGGCCTTGTGCAAATCGGTCCATCTTTTTGTGCCTCTGTTTGTTTTGTTTTAGGCTGTAAGCTCTTAGGTGATGGATAGTTCCTGCCCCAAGCATGAGTCCCCACCCTTGGTTGGGGCCTTTGTTCCCTACTGTAATATCTTTTTAGTAACTTCTAGAAGAGGAGATTCCTTGCCTTTAAGAGATTATAAACTTATGTGGAGAGCAATTACTACAAATCAAGCATCAGGATGACAGATGGCCTGTTCGTAGACTGGCATTGGAAGTCTTCATGCAAGAAGTAGGTTTTAAAGAGGAATCCAAAGGAAGTGAGACCCCACCTGGAATATTGTGTGCAGTTCTGGTGTCCCATG
>ML675624.1:66504869-66636168 GCA_007922155.1 Mesoclemmys tuberculata | reverse complement strand
GATGATCATATTGGTCCCTTCTGACCTATGAGTCTATGAGTTAGAGGCTACATGACACACAACTGTGTGTGCCATGCAAATGCCATTTGTTTGTATTATTTTACTGTATATTTAACATAGCATGTCTTTTTTTTGTTCTTCTGTAGGATAGTGCAAGAATGTGTTCCATGGTGTAAAATAGTTAATTAGAACAACAGAGGAAACAAAAATGACTTGTTAATCAGACTGTCGAGTGTATAATAGATTCAGCACATTAAATCCAGCAGCAGCTAATCATGAGAAACAGAACTCCCACAAAGATGCAGGAAGAACGCCGTGTGAATTTTGCTGAGCTTCCCATTCAGTGATGAAAAGAAATTTTAGTCTATTTTAACCCTGAATATTCTCATTTCAATAACAAAATATTGGTATCTCCTTTATCAACTCTATCTTGTAATGTTAAAATTACTTCTCAAGAGTGAATGTCTGCAGGGCTGAAATCATACTCACAATTACATGCTTGCATGTGACTCTCTGTTTTCATCTTTGGTTTAATCCTTTTCCATAACAGTATTTATTTTCCTATATTTTTGAATTTACAGAGTATCTTTTGGGACATTGTAGGCCTTCAGTTGCTAAATCTTCAATGTATAACTCAGTGGAGTGCAATCTATATTATAGGATTTTTAATACATTTTAAACAATTTTGTTAATATAATTTGATTGAATTGTGCAGATTCTAGGTTTATGAGCATTGTCATGTGAAAATAATATTTCATCTTGCAAAACTGTGTCCAGATGAGCACCTGTATCTGTCTGAGGTATGTGAGCCCAGGAAAGCCATGCATGGTGTATGTGATACCTGACCTGTCAAAGAGGCAGGTATGCTTAATTAAACCCAATAAATCATGTGATCTGAGCTTTTCCTTAGGATTGTATAGGCATAGGTAGTTGCCCTCCCTATAGGAGGAAATCTTTTGGTTGCCAAGTCTTGAGTGTTAGAAATATCATAAGTGTGGATCATGCATACTGAATGAGTTTGGACAGGCCAGGGTAATACTAAGAACAAAATAACTAACTTGCTTCAGGCTAGCCTTTATTTGAGATGAGTGTTGCGTTGCAAATTTGGCCTTATGTGGACTTGCTTAATAATGCTTACAGCTGCTGTGTAAAACAAAGCAATGTTTTGTTCATAGAATGTACTGTGTTGAAAGGCATAGGTAAGAGGAAATCAATAGTACAATAAAATACTGGTAAAATAAAAGGTACTGACAAACAGTCCCTGTATTGGGGGGAAGGGGTGTCATGGAAAGGGGAGAATAGGAAAGTCCTTACGCTGAGTGATATGATCAAAGTAAAATAAACCAATTGGTAAAGAGACATGATAACTTTTGCTGTCCGCTATTTTCATGTCATGAGAATGGAAACTGGTGCATATGTATTCTGGGTTATATACGACACAATACTTAATGTTGGGTGGATGGTCATGTGATGTGGAAAGGTGTTAGAGTGTAAGGCATGGTTGGAACGTCATAGGAGAAATCCAGTGTGACCCATCTATGCTGCAGGAGAAGGTAATTGATTTTGGGGTGGGGGGGCATATCTGTCATTTGTTGCTTTTATAGTAACTATAAACACAAGGCTATGCTCGGAGTTCAAATAAAGGTTTGAATGAACAAACCTGAGTGTCTTGACCCCCACCCCTTCCCCCCCCCCCCGCCATGTGTGGTAATCTTCCTCCAACAAGTGGAAAATTCCCGAGGAAAATGTGGACTTAAGAGTCCTAGGGCTAGATACTGATTTTTTCAGGAAAACTGGTGACATTCAAGGTAACCACTCTATCATAAAGTGAGAAAAACCTGATTCAGCTTCCAAATGAGCATTGTCCCCTCTTCCTCTCCTCCCTCCAAAATGGGTCTGTCAAAGCAGGCACTCAATTTATTGAACACAAAATTATCATTACGGTAATGCCTTGAAGCTCCAACTGAGATCCAGGGCTCCATTGTGCTGGCTACTGTGCACACAAGCAGCATGAGAGTCTGTGTCCCAAAGCATTTTTAATCTAAATAGACTAAGGTTAGGTCTCTGCTGTGAGGGCTACAGTGGCACAGCTGCGGTGCCCTAGTGTGGACATTTCCTACATTGACCAAAAGGGTTTTTCCATCAATCTAATTTACCACCACCCAGGGAAATGGAAGAATTCTTTTGTTGACCTAATTCTGTCTATGCCAGGGGTTAGGCTGGTTTAACCTTGGCCCTTGGGGATGTAAATTTTTTTCACACCTCAGATGTAGCCAGGTTGATCTAAATTTTAGGTGCAGACCAGGCCCAACTATGAGCGGGGAAACAGAGACCGATGAAGTGAGTTGCCCAAGGTGCACAGTATACAGGAAGAGAAGCCAGTTTTCTTGTTTCCCAGACCAGTGCCTTAAGCTCTAAACCATAGTAACTCTCTAAATTTACCTTGAGAATGTCATCTTGCCTGGAGCAAGAGATGCATGTCTAGTGAATGCATTGTCCCTTCATACAGGTCAGGTGGTATACATGAAACGTAAGTCCTAAAGTCTTTACCTACTTTTATTTAAAAAATAGTAATCTGTCTTATGTGTACAGATGTGCATATCAATGAACTGTGTACGAGGACTGCTTCATAAGACTATATATTTAGTCCTAATCAATTCTCCATAAGACATGGCTGTATTACATTTATTTTTAAAAAAGATTCTTGCTTTTCCCCCTTCCCTCATGTCAAGGATACATGTAAATCAAGAGAGCAGGAGTGAGGCAAGGAGAAATCTTTTTTTATGTCTTCTGACTCTTTATCCTCATGGAAGCCAAAAATTACTTGGCAAACAAGACCAGAATATACTAGAATGTTGTCTTATTTTGAAAAGTGACTTCAGAAAATGATACTCCCTTCCTTATCAACACTGCTCCCAGGGCCTACTCAGTCATGGTTTGCTTTCGTTAGTGGCTAAAGTACATTAGGGTTTGTTAAAACATGAAACCTCTCAATGTCATTTTTACACAGCCGCTTTCAAGATTACAACCACATTTCTAGTATAATTGTTGGACGTGTTTTTTTTTTTCTTCTTTTGTTCCTGATCAATGTATAAAAAGGATATTGACCAAGATTCAGGAAAACATTTAAGCACATGTTTATATCCTTTCCTATTCATGCCAACACAGGAGGAGATTAAACCCTGGGATCCTGTCCTGCACTACAGAGTCTGGCAAGAGGCTAAAAAGAGTGAAATAGCCACAGGGAATAGAGAAAGTTCAGGGGGTAAAGCCAGAGATAGGCAAGGGGCTAGAGAGGTGCTGTAAAAAGGAGCCAAGAGAAACAGCAACAGGGTTTGAGATTGAGCAGACCAAGGTCGCTAGTCATAGGGTGTCTGGTATCAAGGTGTCCTTCAGTGGCTCAAGAGCATGAGTACCAATGTTAGGGCAGACTGTTCAGAAGCAGGGCACAAACCCCAAATTGGTTGTGAGCTCTATAGTTAGATTTCACCAAGTATCAAGTGTGAACTCCTCAGGCACTGAACAATCTTAACACAGAGTCATAGACTATCCCCTTGGGTACTCCAATCTATCTTGCCACTAAAGTAAACTTGCCTTTGTGATAGATGGTCCCTTACACCAAAAATCACAATATTCAGGTTACTCTTAGTCCTAAAGGACTAGTCTCTTGCCCCAGGTCAATTGCACCTTAAATCTCACCCCAAAGATAACACTTGTAGCAAGTCCTGAAGATTTATTAACTAAAAATAGGAAATGTTATTTAAGCACACCCACACTGAGTTAATCTTAGGTTTCAAAGGGTGATATAAGCTTCTAAAATAAACAAGCACTATATATCCCTTAAGGCTAACCCAGGCTAAACACTGTGGGTCTCTTTCTTATGGCTAGAAAGCCTTGTCCTCAAGAGTCCAAGCAGCAAAGAGAGAGCTTCTCTTTGTTAAGGATTTTTATTCCCTTTTTGTCTTCTCTGAGCTGGCAGATCAGATGGATGCAAGGAATTCACTTGCATGTCTCCTTTTCATGTGGAGCGGGAAGAGAGCACTCAGCAAAGTTTCTTATTCTCTGGTGTTGCAGAATTTTGTCTGGTGTCAAGGGGCTCTCTCTGTTGGGCAGGACATAACATCTATTGTCACAGATCGGCATTTCACACTAATTAAGGTCTCTCTTCTGCCTGCAGACTTCCACAGCTAGAGAGGCTTACAATGCAAATTCTCAAATACTACTTCCCAATATGGGATGCAGATGTTATGAGCTTAACGCATGCAGCAACTTACGTGCATTCAATAAAGTCTAATCACTAAGCTCACTTTTATAACTCTAATACCTATTTTAACACTACTAGTACACAGGAGAATGAGACTAATTCCAGTTATGTATTTCTCAGTAGCCAAGTGGGGCATGGGGTCCTTGACATAAGCTGGCACCTGATTTGCTGGTGTCACACCTTGGCTGGACCCAGAGTAGCAGGCAGGCAGACCCAGGTTCCTCTTCCAGCCACTGGTAAAGTGGCCTAGGACCTGGAGAAGTGGAACTAGAAGACCAGCTAAGGCAGTATCCGGACAGTTTGGCTGGTGGGATGGTATTACCCCATAAGGAGGGGGATAGAAAGTGACCTGGCAGAAGAGCCTATTCACAAAGGGGGAGCACCCTGAGATATAGAGAGTGAAAGGGGCCTCAACACAAGCAACTGAGAAGGGGGCGCCTGACGGTGTGAGAGCTAATTCCCAGACTGAGCCACAAGGAGACACACGCTGCTGTGAGTGAACACCCCATTACACAGTTCCTTGTTAGATTACATTTATTCTTATTTATTATTAACAAGATACTTTTGTTTTCACTAACTCTGGGACTCAGCCTGATATGTGCTACTAAATTTTTTTGACACTTGCCTGCTGCTTCTCAAAATTATACACATAATTACCACAACCAACAGGGTATCTCCAGGTTTCCAGGTCCTGGGAAGAAGAGACTAAATCCTTTTAACTCTGTCTAAAAGAAGCAAGAAGTGAATAAATTTTGGATAGGTGGCAGCAACAGTACCAGATTCTGTGTGTCTGTGTCAGTCAGCTGTTCACCAGAGGAGAAGCAAGTTATCACAGATGTTCAGGATCCTAGTTTTGGACTTGTGTCCAGACTCCTTGAGGAACCTCTTCCCTGTTTGTGACCCTATTGGTGGGAGGCGGGGGAACGACCAATGAGCTGAATGACTAGAGAACAGGAGAGTTGTGATGGTGACAAAGGGTAGATATTTGCTTAAGAAAATGAAAATTTTCTCTTAAGCCAGGATCTAATGATTGTATTTTAAATTAAACACAATTTGATACCGTCCTTGGCTTTGGCCAATGATTGTTGGTTTTGTTACTTATTTAGACTCAGTGACAATTACTAAAAATGTATATTTGGGGAAGAATATCTGCTCTATTTAAATGAGATTGTTTTCTAGTGGCTTTATTCATTTTTTAACAGACCAGATTAACACATTAATCATTTTAAATCTCTGGCAATGATAAAATTATTGTACCAAATGAGCATATATCTACATCCTAAAGCACTAACAGACTAGAAAATAAAAGATTGTTTACTTTTGTAAAGTGACATTAGTGCTTATCAAAGAGTCTGGATTCACAGCAGAAGAAAGTTAAAGCTTTTTTTTTTTTTAATCTGCAGACAGCACAAGCACTAGCAGTGCAAGTTTCTCCACACTACTAGATTGTGTGCCCGATTCCTAATCTGAAGGATTAATTTAAAAAAATCATCTTCTTTAAACAGGCAATAAGAGAGAGCCTCCATAGTCTGGCACGCCCAAATAAAGGGCTCTGATAAGTAAATAGAGCTGGTCAAGAATTTTTTGGTGACCCCTTCCACCCCCACTCCCCCCCCCACAAAAAAAGATGAAACATTCCTGCAATTTCAGTTTCAACAGCACTTCTGTCAGGAAAGGTTTCTCAGGATGAGGTTGGATTTTTCTGGTCAAAAGCCGTGCTCACCCTACACTAGCCAGTAGGCTGGGGGTTAAAGTACTCACCTGAGTTGGGGAAGAACTTGGTTCAAGGTTCTGGTCTAAATCAGGTAGTGCAAGGACTTGAATCTGGGTCTCTCCTAAACCAGGGGAGTAGCCTATACAATTGGCTATGATGAAGCAGTTCTTGTTTTGACCAGAAATTGCATCCTGGACCTGAGAGACTTTTTTTTGGATCTTTCTGGTTGATCATATAACAACAGAACTTTAAAAGGTCTCGTCTCTGCGCCCCGCCCCCTTTCCCCATCCCTGCCAATTGCAGAAGGAGAACACTTCTGAAAATCTCTAAAATTTTAAATGGAGGGGATAAACATTTTCTACCCAACTGTACTGATAACCTGAGAAACCAGTCTGAACCCATCCCGGCTTGGATTTTGCAGAATGCAAAACCTAGTTATCTGTTGAGATGGTCGCAAGCTGAATTCCAAAATCTGGACATTCCTGGATAGTGGGGAGTTTGAAATCTAAATTATGTCTCCACAACAACTTCTCAGACAAAATCACACTGGTTTGGGCATCTTTATTTAAAAGAGGGGGGGACTGAAATTGGAAACATTTACCTAACCCACTTTATCTCTGCTCCATTGTTCTCTTCAGAGGAGAAAGAGCTCTTTATGCCATCTGTTGGTAAATGGGGGAAATGGGACTACAGAGAGCTTCATTTGTATAAGCTATCTACCCAGAATTCCAATGACACCTTGGGAGTCACCATAATTGAAAGGGTGAGTGTGTGCATGTTCATGCATGCTGTGTGGCTAATAGTGCATTCCTCAGGGCAAGGGCTTTGCTGAAGAGTCCAGTGCAGGAGAACCAGAAGTATACAGAATTCTACACCACTGGAAGCAGTCTTTTGTTGGGAGATGCTGCAGAGGACCGGAGCAAAGCTGAGTAAATGTGATGAGGCCTCTCCTATTCTGCCACAGACACTGTAATAGCTGGATTAGGACATGGAACCTCAGGACAGGAACAGGCAGAATATGCCAAGGGACCAGAGATAGGCCTGCTCAAATGCACCTCTGCAGCTCACCACTGACCCCTAACCATTAGTAGGATTTGGCAAATGAGGAAGGGGCAAAGGGACAATTGCCTATTGGACATTGACATTGGTGCATGGGGAACGGAGTTAATGGGCTCCTGTCAAAATTATTGTGGGGAAGTGTTTTACTTATTGTTCATTTCATTATATTTTTGTTTTCTCTCCTTCATAATGCTGTGTTCCCTTTTTCCCCCAGTATAGTTTTCCTTTTTTTTGCCTCTCACAGACTCAAGGTTTGTGGGTGGAGAGGTATTGCCTAATAAGGGCATCCAGGGAAGGTAATGATCCCAGAAACTCTGTGTGATGGCTTGAGCTGGTGGTGGTGGTTGATTTTAAGAGCTACCCCTAGCTCTTTGAATTTAGCCCTTGTTGCTGGCAATGACACCTCACAGAAGAATTACAAATACATTTATGGTATCAGTTGGACAATGTTGGTATATTTTGGTTAATGTTGGCATTTCAGTCTTGGACTTCTTTGTCTTGAAGTGTTGATGTATGAAAATAACCCATACTATTAAGTTACAAAGTATTTCAGCTACCCAAGTTAAGTCCCCTATCAATTTGCAAATGCCATGCACGTGTCAGGGGCCTTTATAGTGCAAAGAGACTCCTCATAAGCACTGATGAAATCTTTTGTTGCATTAATGTGAGATGAGTCTGTATATGGTTTACATTAAGTATACAGTTATATCATTGAATATTTATTTGTTAAATCTTGTTCAGGAAAATTCCTGTGTCTGAGAAGTAGCAGCGTCATTTCAGGCTGGAAACTGAAGAGAATCATCCTTAAACTCTATATAGATAATTTTAATTCCATCCAATAGTTTGTGTCTTTATTTTCCCCATATTTTTGCCTTAAAGATATGTTGAAGGCAGTGTTGCTTACATAAATATATATTAACTTCAAAACCATAACATTTGTCTGATCAGCTTATCCCACTTGATCTATTTTTCCTCAAGTAGTTTAATTGTTAACTTAATGCATTAAGTAAATTTGCTACACTGCCCTGAATTCTTCTAGTTGCTTCTTAATCATATTTATATAGTGAGTATTTGATTTTGTCAGCTTCTGATACCCTTAATACTGTCTATTACTTACATATTACTGCTTGTAATTTCTTTGCCTAGTTCTTTATTAGGAATAAGTCTAGTTTAAACTGTGTTCTGTTCTTCTGCTAATGTGAATGCTATCTTAACCGTAAGAAGATAAAAACAATCCTGCTTTTCTTGCAATTGTGTAAAGGATTTTAGCTGTCAACCACTGTATTGTCCCACTAAAGCAAGGACTTCCCCTAGTCTTTGAAAGATTAGGATTTTGCCTCATGCTTCCCATTGCCTTTACGAAGAATCTGGAACTGCGATCTGAACGCTGACCTTCCATCCTTCACTAAGGTTCAAAATAAACAAAAAGGGAAATCCTGTCCTGTGAATGCATGCTCAGCTGTGGGTAGAACTTGGCTGAATGGGACTATCGAAAGGCAATTCTGATGTGTGGTGGCATGACTTATAGTGATGAGAGCTGGAACAGGCAAGTGTTGTCATGGTAAGCATGTTGTCAAGCATAGGGAAAGCATGGTAAGCATGTTGTCAAGCATAGGGAAAGCCAGATAAATATTCCTGTGATGAATAACCAATCTAGATGATGTCTCAGTAAATCAAGCAGACAACATAAAATGAAGAATAATGATCCATCTTGTAGTAAAAATAAAACATAACATGCATCAAACTTTCTGAAGCAATTGCTACTCTTCAGAAGTCCTAATTAACACTCTGTGCTGTTGCACACCATTCTAAGTGTTGTTATTCACACTTTGTATCAAACATAACATGTAATTAACTTTAGGCCAACATTTCAGCCTCCACAACTCTGGAATACACATTAAATAACAAAAATCTAATTGGTATCTCATGACCCCAGGTTTTACACCAGAATAACATCATTGATGTCACTCCATACTTACTTTAGTGCTAAGTAAGGTAGAATTCAGTTCTCCTAGCCTAGAAGTACCAAATGATTTTGGGTGCCTAAATGAAGTCACCTTAAAGGGGCTGGGGCTTTGTCCCCAGAAAGTGCTGCACTGTAGCCTGTAAGTAAATGTTCATAACTAGAAAAATCATTGTTACTAAACTTTAATCAATGACTAAAAATTGTATTTATTCTATGTGCTGGTGGGATAATGACATCTCCTTTTTGTAAGATGCTTGGAGAGCTATGGATGAAATCCACTGCATAAGATGTGGATAGTATAATAGTAGTAGTAATAAAATGAATTATTCCTTTTTTTTTTTTCTTGGCCACATCACCAAAATCTCCAGAAATGCATACACACTAAACTCAACGAGTCTTCATTGGATGGTTCTCCAGCTACAGAGTCCATCTACAACAAAGTCCCCACTGTAAGGAAAGCATAGTTAGTGCAAAGTAGGAAATGATTTCTCTTTTATAAAAAAAAAAAAAAAAAAAAAAAAAAGAGCCAGTTTCCCAATCTGTGTGGACCTGACATGGCAGAATGTGACAGAAGAGCTTACTAATGCATACAACAGATTAAACATGCTGGAATGTGCCCATTGTTGGTGTGATGGTGAGGAATGTCTCCAACTCTGCATTATAGACAACAGGTTTGCTTACTTTCTGATCTGTAACTTAACTCACTGTTGTGGAAGTAAGTCTGAATCTGTCACATAGAGGGGAATTCTGAGCATGGATGTAGTAAATGCTTCCTGCCATGTAGTTAAGCATATTCATAATGTTAACATCATGGATAGGGAAGGAACAGGAGAAGCAGAGGGATCTTACTTAGGACCTGCTTCTGCACCATTAAGGGCATTAGGAGTTTTTCATTGTCTTCAATGGGGTATAGGGTCAAGCCTATGATATAGAGGTAGTGTTGGTGATGGGTGTAGGCTTTAATGTCTTTTCATAGTTTTGTAATTTGCTCTTTCTTTAAATTTGAAAACAAATTCCTCACTGTGGGATTATGTGGAATTCATAAGTGAATTAAAATAAAATTCTGTGAATGCAGTTTTTAAACCTTCTTCCCTCATGACCTACTGCTGCATTGATTAGGAAGCAACTGGAACTGGCTAGTGCAAAGTGTGATGGAAGGTATGGTGTTAGCAAATATTCTTGTTCTTGAATGCAAAATTTATTTTTGCTGCCTACTTATGTTTCCTGAAACACTACTTCTCCTATTAAGGGGCTTTTTAAATCACTCTAAATAACTATGAAATGAGAGCATAGGAAAAGGCTATCCAATCTATCATACCTGTCATCTTTTTGTTTTATTCCCAACTTTCTTTGTTTACACTGCATTCCTCAAAACCATCTTCCCATAAAAAGAAATGAAATAATCTCTCAAATCATTTGTATTCAAACCATCAGTTGTTTCCATTTGTAAATTAGGTCCCAGTAGTGCAAAAGTTATGCATGTGCTTAGTTTTACTTCTCCAGTAGGAATACTTCTGGATATAAAGCTAAGCATGTGAGTAAATCTCTGTATGATCAGGGCATCACTCCCACTTTTCCTCACTTATTTACTTCTCTTCCCCAACGCCCACTGGAAAAAGATGTAAAAATACTTCTATGTAATTCTATTTGACAGATATGAAAAGGTGTGTGTTTAAAAAAAAAAAAGTGTTTAAATTTTACTTTTTGACACCTTTTTTAAAAAAAACTAGGGGAAAATGTAGAGAAGAAAAGGGAAGGCGTAACTCTGCAAATGCTAAATAAAACTTTTTGAAAGAAAACGACATAATTTTCAGAAAAAAAGTTTGCTTTAAAATTTCAAAAGAAATTGCTAAATTTCAAATGTTTCCCATCAAAATTATGAAACATTTCAAAATAGAAAACTTTGTTTCATCAAGGCAAAGCTACAATAAAATATTAACATACAACAATATATATTACTTTTCCAGGATCAGGTTAATATTCAAAGAACCTGGCTTAAGATTCTGGTTTCAGGCTGAGAAGCATTCTCTGAGTATGCTAAAAACCAAATTTTGAAATGCCTAGCCTCTATTTGGCACGTCTCTTGTGTATGTTCTTGGTCTGAAAGCTTTTTTCCATGATGAGGACATTCCATATCTTACTATACCACAATTCCATAGGAGGAGGAGTCTAGCTGCTAACGATGAAGAAAATATTTTTTTTGTTTTGTTGAAAATGAGCATTTACTGGAGCATTTAGGTAAGCAGGTCAGAGTTCCCTAGGAAAGATTGATGTGGATGCAGTGGGAAAATGATTGACACATGCATGGATTTAAGCAGCTGGCTGCGACTTGTATTAAAATTTAGTACAAGGGAGGGGTACTACTGGCCCATCACGCATACTCTCCTACACAAGCATGGGGTTAGAGCTCTTGACCACAGAACATGTTAACTGGTGCCAGGATTACATGGCTCCTTGCTGTGAACCCATAATGTGGGCTGACTGTCCTCCGCTCTACCTCTCAGGACTCTGCTCTTTCAATCCTGGCACCCTCCCCACCCCAAGGAGGATAGAGGGTTCGAGCAGTGTGGATACCTCCAGGCCACAAGGTTGTACCCTATCACATGTCATTATCAAAAATCCCAGGTCTTTTGCCTGTGAGAACCATTCATTTTATTCTCTTAATGGCACTGGAAACTGTCCGCAGGAAGCACCAGGGCCTAGACTGGTGGCTCCCTCCCTGCCCAACCATGCCACCTGGTATATCAACTCCTGGCTCTCTCCCTGCCCACTCTATGCCTGCACACACTGTAGCCATACAACTGCATCTCCACCAGACAGGTATACACCATTGTCCCCCAACACATCTGGCCCTGTGCTGTATCGCTGAACTCTCTTTTTCCAGGAATATTTTGCTGGATATTCCTGGAATAACACCTTGATTTCCCCCCCCCGCCCCGTTAAACTCCCTATTGCCTGCATCTGCCATGAGCCAAAACCCCTGCAGCCACTTATGATTCTGCACTTTCTCTAGAGGAAAAACAGATTTGACTCTACCACCCAATTTTTTTAATACACTGTCAGTATCTCAACTCTAATGACAACTAGATTCTAGGATACCTCCAGTTTAATCTTCCCACTTGTCACATCTTTTTAAAAACTTAAAGAAAAGACCAACACTTATTTTGTTGCATGCCTACATGAAAGGGCAGTTTTTCTTTCTGAACATTAAGTATAACAGAAAAACCCTGCTGTTGATGCTCTGAGTGAGCAAGGTTTAGTTATATTATATATAGCATACACACACTTTCTGTTAAACCTGTGAATACTTTTTCATTAAACCCTTTAAAGAAATCTGTTAACTATCTTTTTTGTGTGATTATTTCTCATATCTCTATTAGGGCTTCTTCTTTCCACATTGAAGCGAATTGGTGGTTTGTTTTTTGTTTCCCCCCCCCACTGTCTTGTCTTGGAGCCCTTTGACTATTAACTATAGTAGGTTCATAACCATATGGTGCTTTTCATTCATAAATCTCAAAGCACTTTACAACAAAGGTACAATTCTCATTTTCACAAATGAGGAACCTGAGGCACAGACAGATGAAGTGACTTGACCAAAGTCTTGCACAAGGTTGATGCAAGAGCTGGAAATAGAGCCTAGGATGAAATATTGGCTCTACTGAAGTCAATGGCAAAACTCTCTCTGATGTCAGTGGGGCCAGGATTTCATCACAGTTCTCCTTACTGCCCCTCGTGTACTTGAGATGGGACAGACATTTGGTTTCATGTGGCTCTTTAGATGTCCCTGAGAAATAGCACATTTACTTCCTAATTATCAGTAAGTCAAGAATAAAACTCTCTGCAATTAATATAAACTTTATTTCATAAACATATCTGTAATGTTTATAAAATGAGAGGATTTGATATTGGATAACTAAGCGCAGCCAAAATGTGGTGATGCAAATATGAAATGCTTTAATAAACTAAACCAGAACATATATGGAATCCTCATACAGCAACGTACTTTTACTGTAGTAATGAAAGCTAATTAGTGGAATCGGAAAGCTGCAGTTCACCTGCCCTGCTCTGTAGTTGCTTTAGTCAATGTCAATGCAGTTCAACTTAAGTTTATATAGTTTCATTAATGTTGTTAGTTTCAGTTTTAATACATAACTGCAGTAGCATAGCTTAGTTATGGCACTTACATTTATTTCCCTGGCTATGAATGCAGGCAATTGTGCATGCTGATTTTACTGTTTGCCTTCTGAGGCTGCTGTCCGCCTGCGTTTCAGCTACTGCAAATGGAAAAACTGGGAGAGATGAATGTTTAGCTCCTTGAGCCTGGCCTCTTGAAAGAACTAGAGGCAGGCTGACTGGAGAGATCTGTGGACACAGGATGACAATACACACTAGAGATCCTGAAAAAACATCTGTAAATTGGAGAACATGAGAGCTTGGGAACCTGACAGCACAATGGTCAGCAGCATGCTTTATTTGTGAGAACCATATTGGAATCATTGTAGAAAAGATTCGGTATAATATGCTGATGTTAATGGGTTAGAAAGAATAGTGTCAAATGAACTTTCATAAGACTAGGTTATGCTTACTGAAAATGTCTCAATGAAATGGTGCATTTGGATCAAGGAAAAGACATGTAAACATTAAATTCTCCTTTTATTTATCAGAACAGAGACTTGTACGGTGATATGGAGACTGAAGGATCCAAAAACATTTTACAAGCTTAACACAAGGCTCCTTTGTCCTATTTCTATAATGTAGCCACCACTGTGAAATGCAACAGCAAATGTTTAATGGGATACAACAAAGTTTTACAACATTTTTATGGGAATACGGGGCATTCTAGCAACATAAGTGGCCTCACTATTAAGTTGGGGTGGTGACAAGGATTTGGGGGTCTGTAAATCCATTGTGCACTCCTTGCACACTTTTTTTTTTTTTTTTTTTTTTGAATGGAAGATGAATGTGGCCCTCAGTATGTCCTTGGTTCTTGCACAGATAGGATTCTGCACAGTGGGAAGAAATGTGCACAGCACTATAAATTTGTCTGTTCCCTTACTGAAAATGATGAATGGGGAAACTGAATAAGATGGGGGAAGAGATGGGATCATCAGGGCATATGTAATTAAATTAATTCAGAGGATTCAGATATTTGTTTTCCAGTTACTTTTAAGGCTGATCATGAGTACTGGCTACCGAACTGTGCTTAAGAGCTTAATTTTAGGAGTAAGTAAAAGCCGGGTTAGTGTGACACTCTGTACCCCATGTACACCCTTATAGTGTGACTTGTGTATCATTCATGCTCACCTGGAGTGTAATTATGTATTGTAAGGTATGTTTGGAATGCTTGTGGCATACTGAACATTATTGTTGTGGTAGCATGTTTCCTGCAATGTCATATATATCTACGGATATGAAACTCTGTTTTCCCAAATGTGTGTGTCTCATGGCTTGAATAGATGCAGACAAACAGAAAGCTGTGTTTCCATGCCCAGCTGAGGCATGTATACTGGAACAATGGACTGGCCTGTGTGTGAGCACTTTGGCTTAAGTGAAAGAAATCATTCCCAGTGCTGGACATGGCTGATCATCTGACACCAGGGGGTGTTGGGAAAACTTGTTAAACACTGAGGCATCTTTGTCTCAGAGGTCTCCCTTGGAATCCATCTTCTAAGCAACACCAAAGACTGAGAATCTACCCATGGGGCGGGAGGGCCTGATTACAAGAGGCATCACCACCAGCAGTGGGTAAGCTAACATCAGACTGAAAAGCTATTGAGATATTAAGCTTAGTTTAGGATGCAAGTTACTTCCTATTAAATTGTGACCAACTCCTTGATTTATTATTAATCTCTTCATTTATATTAATCTGACTCAAAATCTTGCTGTAGTCAAACTTGTTTTTTATCAAAAACCGTGCATGTGGATTGTGTGTGCAGAGACTCTGCTTAGAGGGACAGAGCTGGTGCATATCTAATTCTTTGATAAATTGATGGACAAATGTAAATGAGCTTGCAGGGTGCAGTGTGGAACACTGAACCTTGTGCGCAGAGTGCAACACTGAACCCTGTAAGGCTGCAGTGTCTGGGGTTGCATCTGGGGTGGGGGGCGTTTGATGGAGGATCAATATCATGAGCGCCTAGCCAGAAGTGCTCCTTCATTGGTCCAGGAACTGATTACTTGCAGGAGGCTGAGCGTGGGCTGACCCAGGAGTGGGTAGTTCATACAGCAAAGCAGAGTGAGTCGGGGCCAGGAGGGAAGAACTGGGGTGACAGAGCTACACACCAGCCCAGGTTGTAGGGGGGAATGTCACAGCTAATCATAAAGTCCAGGCATAAATATAGGAAGATGTCCAAAGGTCTCCATGAAATGGTATTACTCTCACAGGCACCTCCTTCATGACATACGCTGGACCTAATGTTCTTGCTGACTCATAAACTTGCAATGGCTGCTTCCCCTCCACTTACTACATTGATTAGAACTTGAGTAAATAAAACACTGTAATCAGGAGCCCTACTAATAACTCAGTGTTGTTCTCATGCAACTCTCATTCTCATCTTGGCATGAGAACCTATATAGCACAATAGATTGTATAAAGGGACAAAGACTGATTCTCATACACAGATACTGAGAGAAAAATGGGGGTGTGGGGAGGTGTGAGGGAGCAGACACTAACAATGCAAAATATTGTGGAAGTTAAAATAAAAACATTCAACATCAGTGCATATTAGTTCAGACCAACAGTAACAAGCTGGGAAACAAAGTAGAAAAGTGGATGGTGCTGTGGAATCTAAATCAAATGACAAACTCCTGATTTCCCTCCTCCTAGTGTCAAATCTTGATAGTGCACTTTCTTAGTTGTCATTTGCCCACTTTTGGTGACTTCACTATAAAAGCAGGAAGGAAGGTTTGCCTCATAGTCTCTTTCCATCTCTATTCTCTGTCATTCTATGGTCAAGGTAGTGAGGAGAAGGAACAGGAATGAAAGACAGAAAATTCTTCCTTGCTGGCCAGTCTGACCATGTAGCCCTTCACTGTCATCTAGATCTCTTTTCATATACAATTGAAATTCTTTGTTATAGAACATGCTTGGTCAGACCAATGGGCCATCTAGCCAATAATTTGTCTTCCAACAGGGGCCAGTGCCAGATGCGTCAGAGGGAATGAACAGAGCAGGGCAATAATGAAGTGGTCTATCCCCTGTCGTCCAGTCCCAGTTTCTGGTAGTCAAAAGTTTAGGCACACTGAGAGCATTGGTTGCATCCCTGATCATCTTGGCTAATAGCCATTTATCCATGAACTTACCTAATTTTTTGGACCTCATTATAGTTTTGGTGTTCACAATATCCCTTGGCAATGAGTTCCACATGTGGGCTGTGTGAAGTACTTCATGTTTGTTTTAAACCTGCTGCCTATTAATTTAATTGGATGACCATGGTTCATGTGTTTTGCAAAGGAGTAAATAACACTTTCTCCACACCATTCATGATTTTATAGACCTCTATCATATCCCTTTTAGTCATCTTTTCTAAGATGAACAACCCTAGGGTTTTTAATCTCTTCTCTTAACAAAGCTGTTCAATACTCCTAATTTTGTTGCCCTTATCTGTACTTTTTCCAATTTTAATGCATCTTCTTTGAGATGGGGCAACCCGAATAACACACAGTATTCCAAGTGTAGCATACCATGGGTTTATATAATGGCATTATGTTTTTTGTCTTATCCCTTTCCTAATGGTTTCTAAGCTTGTAAGAATTTTGATGACTGCTGCACATTGAGCAGATTGTTTTCAAAGACCTATCCACAATGACTCCTCGATCCCAAGATCTTTCTTGAGTAGTAACGACTAATTTAGACCCTGTAATTTATATGTATAGTGGGAAAACATAATTCCATGTTCATTACTTTGCATTTATCAACACTGAATTTCATCTGCCATTTTGTTGCCTAGTCAGCCAGTTTTGCGAGATCCTTTTGTAACTTCTTGCAGTCTGTTTTGTATTTACATATCTTGAAGAATTTTTGCATTGTCTGCAAACTTTACTACCTCACTCTTTACTCCTTTTTCCAGATAATTTATGAATATGTTGAACAGCTGTAGACTTGAATGTTGTATTACAACTTGTATTACACCACCATGGGTTGCTACAGTTACAAGTTCAACAGAATGAAAATCACCTCCACTGCTTGTTTCTGATTTACAGCCTCTAGGAACACATGAAGCCCAAGGATAGTGACCACACATACATTCACAAGTAAACTGTCTAGTCTGTTTCACAAATCTTATTGTGACGATACCAGCAAAGTTTTATGATTAATTATGCATAGAGAGAGCCTATAAAGACCTATGCAATAATTATAACTAGTCACACTCACATCCTTAATGACATTCCTAGGGTCTGAGTTCCTGCTGGAGTTTTCCTGTAGGTAACCCAATTTTACCCAACCAAGAGATCTCTTTTTATCTTGGGATTCTGCCTACACTTGACATAATGCACATTGGCATGAAGGTGTCAACCCTCTTTTTCTTCTTATTTGTATTGGTAAGGGACCTTATCAAAGGCTTTCTGAAAGTACACTATATTCACTAGATCACTCTTGTCCATGTGTTTGACTCCCTCAGAGAATTCTAATGTATTGGTGAGGCATGCTTTCCCTTTACAAAAGCCCTGGTGACTCTTCCCCAACATATCATATTAATCAATGTAATTATTGGGATCTGGTAATTCTCTTCTTCACTCTACTTTTAACCAGTTTGCCTGGTACTAATGTTAAGTTTACCAGCCTATAATTTCCAGGATTGACTCCAGAGCCGTGTGTGTGTTTTGTTTGTTTGTTTGTTTGTTTGTTTTTTTTTAAATGGTTTTATATTGGTTATTCTCCAGTCACCTAGTACAGAGGTTGTCATAAACAATAGGTTACATTCCACACTTAATAGTTCTGCAATTACATATTTGAGTTCCTTCAGAACTCTTGGCTGAATACCATCTGGTCCTGTTACTGTTTAGTTTACCAATTTGTTCCAAGACCACCTCTACTAACACTTCAATTTGGGATAGTTTCTCAGCCTCGAAAAAGAATGGTTTAGGCATGGGAATCTCTCTCTCTCTTTCTCTTTCTCTTTCTCTTTCTCTTTCTCTTTCTCTTTCTCTTTCTCTTTCTCTTTCTCTTTCTCTTTCTCTTTCTCTTTCTCTTTCTCTCTCTCCTCCCCCCACCCACCCACCCACCCACCCAATTCATCTTGCTTCTCCACACTTGCCTTATCTTCTTTGAGTGCTCCTTTAGCAACTCTATCTTCCAGTGGTCCCACTCATTTGTTTGGCAAGTATCCTGGTTCTGATGTACTTTTTTTCTTTTTTGCTGTTTTAAATTTTTGTCTCTCTTGCTAGTTACTCTTCAAATTCTTGTTGCCTGCCTAATTATATTTTTACTGTTGACTTGCCAGAGTTTATGCTTGTTAGTAAATATTAATCTTGTTTTCCTTTCTTGCATATTATATTCTTTGCACATCAATTATTTCCCCAGCATTTTTTACAATAATCGCAAAGTGTGTCTGAGTTGTAAAGCCGAGAGTGTTGGCTCCAACCTATGAGTGACCTGTACTCAGTAACTTCATGTAATCAAATATTGATAAAAAGTGTTTAGAGAAATAAGACACAAAGAAGACAGAGTAATTGATAAAGGGGCCTATGATTTAATTATGTTCTTTGATTAATAAGAGGTACTTGTTGAAGATGTTTTCTGTAATGGATGAAATAGGGATCCTTTGAAAAGACGATGATTTTAACTCAACAAGAACTGTTGGTTGTCACAGCTGTCAATAACACTGACCGGATTAGAATTCCCTTTAGTTTATTGCTCATGTAATCTAAAGATACTGTGATAAAGTCAGGCCCGACAGCTTTAAAAGGGTGTGCTGGGGCCCGCATGAGGGCCCAAAAGGGTTAAAAACCCTCTGCTCTGCAGGCAGAGGGGAAAGCACAGCAGGGCAATTAAAGACACCTGGGCCCAATGAAGGGTGTGGGCAAGGGCATTTAAACCCTGCCCTTTCTAAAGGAAGGGGAGGGAACACTTGCATTAGGGGCTGCCAGAAGGTCTAGGGCAGCTGCAGGAGAAGGTTTTCTTGCAGGCCAGGAGACACAGCTCCGCTACAGCCAGGGGAGGCAAGGTAGTTGGGGGTGTCCTGACCATAGAAGGAGGAGGTAAAGCACGAGACCCACCGGGAGGAAGTTGGCAGCTTGCCACAATACCATAAAAGAAATTTCATAAGTAATTGGGTAAAATGAAAATGTTAAAACCAGAACATGTAGTTAAATTAATTGTGGGAAAGCAATTTACCCTCCAAAAAGTGTGTGTGTGTGTGGTTTTTTTTTTTTTTTTGTCTCACACCCTATAAAAGATGGAGGGCTTGAAAGTTAGGTCGGAGAGTGCAAACTGGCAGCATCCAACTAGTTACAGAAGGGAGAGACACAGGGTACATCTACACTAAAATGTAACTCCAAGATTAGTGCAACTTAAGTCAACTGACCCATGTTAGGGAACCCTGGACTTGAACATATACATTATATTTTAACTCTACATTAAGATGTTTCTAACCCTTGCTTGAACCTAGGACTCTGGCATCCACACATCAGTGTGCAGACCATAGTCAAAGTAACCATATCCCAGAGTCCCTAGTACCCCTGAAATGTGGCTGCTCTAGCCCTAGGACTGTACTGTGGGAAAATTTTACTGCTCACACTGCACGTTACAGTTGGCAAAAAGCTCCGTTCACTCTTCAGGAGGTAGAGGGGATTGCAGATTGTTGGGATACAGAGGACTAAGGAAGCTGTCCCATAGCATTGTGGGATACTTTTGGTTGTGGCTTAACTCAAGCTTGGATCCTCCAGCTCTGCAGGGTCTTAGGACCCTGGGTTAGCACAATTGCATTGTAGATGTCAGGGAGGTTAGGTTTGAACCAGAGCTCAAGCACAGGCTTCTGTCGTAGTGTAGACATACCCAAGAGAGGCCAGCTCTTTCCCTTACACTTAGGATGGTAATATCTATTATTTCTGTGTTCTGGGTAGTGCTATACTAATCTCAGGTGGTTAATATTTGATTAAATAATTTCATTTGCACATGTGTGCTTAAAGTTAATGAGTCAAGATGATCAAACAACATGCTCCATTCTATTTTCCTCACTAGGGTTTGAATTTCCATTTTTAAAGGATGTCTTTTTGCCTCTAACCACCTTTTTTTTGTCTTTTATTAGTTGTGGTGTCATTTTTCTCCTTTTGGTCCTCTTATATTCATTGGGGTGTAGAGTTAGTTTGAGCCTCTATTATGATGATTTTAAAGTTTCTGTGCAGCTTGCAGGTGTTTCACTTTTGTGACTATTCTTTTTAACTTCCATTTCACTAGTTTCCTCATTTCTGTGTAGTTCCCCTTTTCAAATTACATGCTACGGTGCTTTGTTTCTCTGGTATTCCATCCCCTTCACCCTGCCGGACGGACACACACACCCCGTTTAATTACATTATGGTCTTTATTACTGAGAGATTGTTATATTCACCTATTGGACCAGTTCCTATGTGTGATGTAGAATTAAATCAGGAATTTCCTCTCCTCTTTTGGGTTCCAGAACTAACTGCTCCAAGAAGCAGTCATTAATGGTGCCTTGAAATTTTTATCTCTGCATCCCATCCTGACGTTCCATGTACCCAGTCGTATCATCTAAATGGCTGACAAAGCATGAGATGGAAAGTGCCTTTCTAGCAGATGTTTGTTTAATTATGTGTAGTAATAATAAGATAGTTTTGAGGCCTAAGACACCAGTAAGTACAGAATGAGGAGAAAGACCTTGCAACTTAGATAGGGGGAGCTGAAATTGGAAGACTAAGGAATTCCTTAGATAAGGAGTTTTTAGTAAGTATTTCCATGGAAACTGTGACATAAAAGACTTGCTTGTGTAAGACTATATTAGCTTTAAGAAATGTATGCTTAGGGTCACCCTGACCATTGGGCCACCTTCTTTACGTATAGAATAAACTTTGACTTTGCTAACCTGCTTTCTGGCTAATTTGGACCATCCGCTGGGCAACGGACGTGTAAGTAAGGACCCCTGAGTTTGGTTTTCCTCGACACTAAATACATGACCTATTAGTGACCCCTAAACCCCAGTTCAACTACTGCAGTGATCATCCCAGGGAAAAGGAAGATCCTACAGGTAAATAGGATATCAAGAAGTAAAAGGAGAAATTATGAACCATCTTAAAGAATAGCTTGTTAGTTATGCGTGACAATACAGCATCAAAAATGAAAAATCCCACCAGTAAATTGAGGACATAAAGAGGATAAACAAGATCTTAAAAAAAACAAAATGTTATTCATAAATAGAACTGAAGATAGTGTCCAGAAAGATGTTGAAAAATATGGAGATGTTCAGAACCATCATAATGAAGTCTTTGTATATACACCACATTTAAGAACACTAAAGGAAAAGATCAGACAAAAACAACCTCAAAATAATCTAGACATCTAAAGAAAGCAAAGTGGCCCAAATAGGCAATTCTAAAACAAATCCCATTTAAACTAGAAACAATGAAACCAGCATCACAGAAACTAATTTAGTAGATGTCAGCAAGAATTCTACTGAGAATTGGACAGCCTCAAATTGAAACTCCAGCCTGACAATTAAGACACTAGAAATTTTAATGATCAAACAGGAATAATGATATCAGAGTCTGATGTATATGATGATTAAATGCCTCCTGTGGCTATTAAAATGGGGGAGATGATGGAATCAAAAGTAATATCTCACAACTAATATCTCAATGGAAGATGGTAATCTTGTTTCCAAGATATTCTAAATGTTTCTAAAATAGTTGGAGCTACCAGGAAAGTGCAATAATAATTCAGTGATATTTCTCAATAAAAAGAATAAAGACCCTAGAGAATTGTACATAAATAACTAAACTAAACTTTGTCAAGTACAAGGCACTACATGTGTAAATCATCATCACTGCCATCTATGAGGCTCGTAGCATAGCTGGAGTCTAGCTGTTCATGGGAACAAGCTGGCTTTAGAATAAGAAACAGCATTACCCAATACAACTTGAATGACACCAGTCATATCCATTGAAAAGGCAAGTATGCACTGTAGGTTAAGTCCAGGCACAAATGAAATCAATGGGAGCAAGGTTTCACAAAATAAAATCTTTCTCTGAAAGAGAGAGAGAGAGAAAGATTGGAGGAAAATCAGAAGAAGACACTGTAGAAAAGTTCATAATTCTTCAAGAAAGTTGTGCTTAACGATGCCAAAAGCAGCGGAGAGGTGGTGTTGAGTGTAGATGCAATAGAGACATAGAAATTTGACCAGGGTGAGTTGTTGGAGATCCTGGTGATGAGAAAAGTCTGTGTAGCTAAGGATGTGTATACCTGGCACCTCTGAGTAATGTTTTTCTTTTTGAAATCAGTGGGACTGTGGTTACAGACTTCATGACTGGGAGTAAGTACCAAATGTACGACCAAAAAATGAGTAAAACCTATATTTCTGTCGTTCATTCTGTTTACTGTCTACAGTTGTTTTACTCCCCTGCAACGTAAATCAAGCTCTATTTCATGCTCCCTACACAAAGGAGTCAAGTTTTTTACTGAAAAACAAACTATTAAATCAAAACAAAGTGGGTGAATCAAAGCTGCCTTGATGTGACTTTGGCTTTGTTCTAGATATACAAAAGGATTTTATCGTGGCAACTATTCTACTTTTCAAATTGAAAATAACTACAGTGAACAGCTCTTGTACAATGTGGCATATTCAGAAAGCTGCCTCTCAGAAAGCTTTTCAGAGACAAACTACTTTGCAGTGTGAACTTTTGAACAAGGAACTCACCTATTTTCTTGTTTTTATACTATTTACTACTTTTTTTTTTATTGCTTACAGCCACAACAAAGCAACTTATAAATACTGCATCCTGGATCCTATAAATCATAGAGAGGATGAAAATGTTCTAACAGCAACCATAAGTTTTGGTTTTATTTTATTTTGCCTTAAAATGGTTCAACTCTTTTCAATAGTGTAGCCACCTTTTCTATATTGAGAATCTCCCTTTCATTCAGCAATATGGGAAGAACAAGATGGCTTCAACCTAGGTGTTGCAAAACCACATTATAAATACGAAATCTTTTACTAATTTTCTTTTTAAAAAAAAAAGAAATACAAGTATCCAGATGTCAGCTCTCTGTTTAGAGGGTGATGCCTTCAAGTTCATGTCTCTCCTTCTGAAATCATCTTGGTTCTGACTGGACTGCCACCCAAGGAAGATAAGGGAGGGGAAATGGCTCAAAGATGTTAATGGGTTTGAATGAAATAATGGTATGATAGACAAATGGGACACATCAAATAGCTGACTGTAGAAATAAAGGGAAGAATTGGGAGGGGTAAGCAACAAGGCATACAAGTGACTTGGGGAAGAAATAAAAGTTTTAGAAAAAAACAAACATTTAGACTGAAGATCTAGACTGAGGAAAATGCATACAAGACCAGCCTCACCAGCTTATTCTGACCCCTTTGCACTGCTCCAGAGATGAAAGGACCTGTGAATCCACATTAACTCAACAGTGAAACTGCTGTATTACAGCCCAAAACAGCCAGAATGTGTGTGTGGCTCTGGGCCACTTACTTTAAGAAAGAAAAGATGTCAATATTGGTGGCAGGACTAGATCGGTTGGCATAGCTCAGATGCTAGCATTGCTTCTTTGCTGAACACTGCTGGTCCTACAATGACTGGCAGGAGAACCAAGCTGGAACAGAGCACGGTACAAACAAGGTCTACAATAAAAGCTTTATTAATGAACATTAGAGATGGCATCTATTCTTTGGAGGCTTTTCATACCTGATTCCGACATGACTAGTATCCCACTTGTATCTTTATTATGGCATCTACAGAGTGCTATGCACATTAGAGACCAGCCAGATAGTATAATGCAGCATACTTCCATTGAAGCCACTGTATTTGAGGCATATTACATCAGATGAGGATTTAAAGGACTTTGTGATCTGAAGCGACAACTCTTTTAATTAGCATACAAATGAGAAAGTGGAGGGGGGGAGGGGAAGGAACACTGGAAGCAGTGTCATTGAATGGAGAAGCAGCAGGTGACTGGTTAGTCTTGTCATATCTGTGTGTGCACATCCTTGTCAGTAGGTTAAGAGGTATGGGGGAAAGCAGGATGTGGTGTCCATGTTGTATTGTAGAAGTGGTATTTCAGGAGGGAATGAAAGGAGGAAAGCAGGCTGAGTCAGTTACAGGGGAATAGGGGAGTGTAGAAGAAGGTCTAGTCTCAAGCACAGAAGAAGGACACTGGTTTGTTTGTTGAGTGGAGTTGATGGAAAGAGGAGTGAGGTAGGCAGGACTCACTCATTCTGAATTTCAGTGTTCTACAGCAAAGGCCCAAGTCCATTAAAATCAATAGAAACACTTCTTTTGACCACACTGGACTTTGAATCAGGCCCAAAATGTTTGTTTCATCTAGATGGTGAGAGAATCCAATGGAACGATCTGAAGTGAATGTGTTCAAAGTGGTGAAAGAGGTAGGTCTGTCTTGAAGGAGCTGTTTGAGCAGACAGAAGAGTGCAAGGTAGGCCATCCATGAGAAGAAGGAGAAGGAAGTTGCAACAGTCAAAATAAGAAATGATCAGGGCCAGAACCAAGGTGTGGATGGAGAGACAAATGGGGCAAATCCTAACTCACGTACCTACATTCTTCCTGCTTTAAACTGTCCTGCACGTTCAACTGGGCATGTTGCAATGGAATCTCAGGTAGCATAAATTGGTATACACCTTTGCTGACTTTTACACTAGCTAAGGATGTGTCCCAGCATTCTTCACTTACTGTCCTCCTTGCTGAACAGCTGTCACGTTCCACCTTTAAAGTGGATATAATTTTCTGGTGAAATGGTAAAGCGTTTTGGGATCCTCCTGGGATAAAAGATGTTAACTATCTATAATTATTGCAGTGCTTTTATGAAATGGGATCCAGATAAATTAAATTTTAGGTGGCATTTGTAGCATTCAGAAAATAAAAAGGCAATGGAAAAAGGAACAAATGGATAATAATGGTAGTGTCATAAAAAAATTTGCTAAACTTTTGTGTTTTTTTTAACGTTAAGATGCAGAGAAATCATAAATGATAATTGTAGCCAGTCAGTGCCCATAAAATCAGAGTAATTATGCATGCAAGGTAAAATATTATTCTGCTAATGCTCCCCTCTATATTTCAAATGAAACTTCTCCGTTTGCTGTTGGAGTCCACGAAACAAAACACAGATGCACTTCAGAATCCTCACTCCATGTTCCCTCGTAAGTGTTTTGTGCTCTGGGATGCACTAAGAATTAGTCATCTCCCCGCTCCTATTTGGCCAACTTCCCAGAAGCACAAGAGGGAGAGGAGGTAGCTTCTTGCACCTTGAAGCAGGCATGCACAATCTGTCCCCCTATTAGCAGTACAGGACAGCTTCAGAGAGACAGGAGTGAGTATGAGCTGTACACTCATTCCTCCATGCCATTCAGAACAGGCGGGAAGAAAGGAACACTTCCTGTACAGAGTAGAGAAACTGCCATTACCTCTTGCTGTTGATTGTCTTAGTCTGTTTAGACTGGTGGACGAATTTGTGCTGCTTTCTGCTGGGGCTTGAGGAGCTCAGTTTGCAGTACAGTCACTCAAAACTTTTCCTGAGTAATCTGCTCACCTGAGGCATTTTAGTCAGTGGTGTGATCCACTGACCTATCTGTGCCAACGAAGAGGGCACACGGATGCTAGAGTTTTACAGGGCTCCCTTGGGTCGAAGATATGCATCACAGTTCATCACAGTTAATTATCTGTTGACTCTCAATGAAGTGTATATACAGATAGTATTTAAGGAGTTATATATAGTTATATATCTATACTGAAATTTCATTCTTAAGGCCTTGAAATTAAGGCAGTTCAGTAGGAGGGGACATGCCTCAGACATTGTACTTTCAGGCAGGAGGTAAAAACCACTTATTTGTATGTCTGATCCTATGTGTATTATTTGCCTTTCAATGGAGGCTTATTTGCGTACTAAGATGGACCAGCTGAAAGGTTGCAAAATCCACAAGATGGAAAATCTATAGGAAGAAACAAAATAGCAGTGGAGTATCCTATTTATGAATGAAGACATAATGAAGCTTCTATATCTTGGAAGGCAAAGGAACACACTGAGTCCTTCACTAAGATGACAAGTTGACAACACTTCTGTTTCATGAAAGGAGGATCACAACAAAGCCTGCCTGCAAAATACTGCAAGGACTTTGGGTGAGGTATTCTGCTGTAAGACATATGAGTATCTCGTTAATTAAGGCTAGGTTCTAGAATGCGTGTCAAGATTTCATCTTGTATGTAACCATTTGTTTGCAATATGTCCAATTGCTACTACTTGAATCTCTGTGCTTTGTTAAATATACTTATGTTTATTCTGGGTAGTAGTTAATTTCAGAAAGGGGAACTACACAAAAATGAGGAAGTGAGTTAAACAGAAATTGAAAGGTACAATGCCAAAAATGAAATCTTTATGAGCTGCATGGAAACTCTTTAAAGATACCACAATAGAGGCTCAATTTAAATGTATACCCCGAATTAAAGAACACAGTAAAAGGATCAAAAATAGTGCCACTGTGATTAAACAAAGTAAAAGAAGCTGTTAGAGGCAAAAAGTCATCCTTTAAAACCTAGAAGCTAAATCCTATTGAGGAAAATAGAAAGGGGCATAAACTCTGGCGAGTGAAGTGTAAAAATATAATAAGGACAACCAGAAAAGAATTTGAAGAACAGCTAGCCAAAGACTCAAAAAGTAACAGCAAAATTTTTTTTGAGTACATCAGAAGCAGGAAGCCTGCTAAACAGCCAGTGGGGCCACTGGACGAATGAGAGGCTAAAGGAACACTCAAGAAAGTTAAGGCTATTGCAGAGAAACTAAATGAATTCTTTACATCAATCTTCATGGCTGAGGATGTGAGGGAGATTCCCAAACCTAAACAGTTCTTTTTAGGTGACAAATCTGAGGAACTCTCCCAGATTGAGGTGGTATTAGGGGAGGTTTTGGAACAAATCGATAAACTAAATACTAATAAATCACCAGGATTGGATGTCATTCACCCAAGAGTTCTGAAGGAACTCAACTGTGAAATTGCAGAATTACTAACTGTGTCATGTAACCTATCATTTAAATCAGCTTCTGTACCAGATGACTGGAGGATAGCAAACATGATGCCAATTTCTAAAAAAGGCTCCAGAGGCGATCACAGCAATTATAGGCCGCTAAGCCTAACTTCGATACCAGGCAAATTGGTTGAGTCTATAGTAGAGAATAGAATTACCAGACACATAGATGAATACAATTTGTTGGAGAAGCGTCAACATATTTTTTGTAAAGGGAAATCATGCCTCACCAATATACTACAATTCTTTGAGGGGGTCAAGAGTCATGTGGACAACAGAGATTCAGTGGATGAAGTGTACTTAGAGTTTCAGAAAGGCTTTGACAAGGTCCCTCACCGAAGGCTCCTAAGCAAAGTAAGCAGTCATGGAACAAGAGTGAAAGTCCTCTCTCAGATCAGTAACTGATTAAAAGATAGGAAACAAAGGGTAGGAATAAATGGTCAGTTCTCAGAATGGAGAGAGGTAAATAAGGATGTCCCCCAAGGGTCTGTCCTGGGACCAGAAACTGTTCAACGTATTCATAAATGATCTGGAAAAAGGGGTAAACAGTGAGGTGGCAAAATTTACAGATGATACAAAACTACTCGATAGTTAAGCACAAAGCTGACTGTGAAGAGTTACGGAGGGATCTCCCAAAACTGCATGACTGGGCAACAAAATGGCAGATGAAATTCAGTGCTTATAAATGCAAAGTCATGCACATTGGAAAACATACTCCCAAATATACATACAAAACAATGGGGTCTTAATTTGCTGTTACCACTCAAGAATGAGATCTTGGAGTCATTGTGGATAATTCTCTGAAAACATCCACTCAATGTTCATTGGCAGTCAAAAAAGCTAACAGAATGTTGGAATCACTAGGAAACATAGAAAATATCATACTGACTCTTTCTAAATCCATGGTACACCCAGGTCTTGAATACTGCATGCAGATCTGGTCGCTCCTTCTCAAAAAAAAAAAATATTGGAATTGGAAAAGGTACAGAAAACAAAAGAAAATGATTAGGAGTATTGAATAACTTCCATGTGAGGAGAGATTAATAAAACTGGGATTTCTCAGCTTAGAAAAGAGATGACTGGGGGGGAAGTGGGTGTATGACAGGTTTATAAAATAATGACTATTGTGGAGAAAGTAAATAAGGAAGTGTGTTATGAAAAAGAGTAAATAACAAGAATTAGGGGGTCACCAAATGAAATTAATAGACAGCCACTATAAAATGAACAAAAGGAAGTATTGGTTCACACAATACACAATCAACTTGTGAAACTCTTGCCAGAGGATGTTGTGACAGCCAAGACTGTAACAGGATTAAAAAAAGAACTAGATAAATGTTATGGAGGATAGGTCCCTCAATGGCTATTAGCCAGGATGGGCAGGGATGCAAAACCATGGTCTGAAGTGTCCCTAGCTTTTGATTGCCAACTGCAGGGAATGGGTGACGGGATGGACTACTTGAGGATACCTGTTTTGTTCATTTCCTTGGAAGAACCTGATATTGGTCACTGTCGGAAGAAAGGATACTGTGCTAGATGGACCATTGGTTTGATTGAGTATGGCCATTCTTATGTTCTTTGTTTTTGTGGTAATCCATATCAAAGTGCTGTGTGTTAAGTGGAGCAATGATCTGAGGTGGAACTGGTAAGCCAGGGTGTCCTGCGTCTTTGGAAGCAATGAATCTGTGAATACTGCAAGTGGTCTGAGGAACAGAATGCTAATAGGGTTCAAGGATTGGTGTGTGTCTATTGCTAACCTGTAGGGTAACAGCCAAGTTGGAGAGGTCTAGAGGGGAACACCTGTTGCCCCTGGAAATAGAGTTGGGGAGCTGACCTTCAGCAGGCACAGACAAGGCACACTAAGGTTCTCATTGCCTTGGGCCCCGTGTCATAACTGATTCTTTATTAGTGGGGACTGAACATCAGTGCATGAAAAATATACAATACAGAAGTGAAGTTGAAGTGTAAAGTAGAAAAATAAAAGTGTTTTTTTTTTTTGTTTATTTTTTAAAACCAAACCAAAAAACCTTTTTAAACTAATTGACAAACTTATTTCTAGGTTTATTTGCAGGCTGTCAAACCCAGAATTAATTACAAAATTCTACATTTTTTTTTTTTAAAAAAGAGAAACTGTATCTTTGCCTAACTTATGGCTAGAACCTTATACTGTGGTGCTTAAAACATATATAATGAAGATAGGAATTTCTTTCAACTAAACCCAGTGAAATGACTATTTTTGATTTAAGATTTCTTGACAGCTCAGATGGCATATCAGAGCATTGGTTGATCCTTTGTTTCCAATGAGCAACAATATCTATACTATTTAAGAACAACTGTGTGAATTTCTGTTCTGGTCTAATTAAGAATTCCTTGGCTTTTGTGAATTCAATGCTGTCTCTTTATATTATTTTAATGCAGATGAATGAATTAGTGGCAAAAGCACATGTACTGGATAACACTCATAGTTCCAAAGAAAATACAAGAACTAAAATTATGAATATCATTATTTCTTTAAGTTAAAATCTAGCACTCATTTTCTGATTTAAATTTTCATGGAACAAGATCATGGGACTATAAAGCACATCACAAAAGAATGTGACTAGAATGGGTAACAAACCAATCCGAGTTGGCTTCTTCAATCTGTATCTACAGCCACCAAGGCTTGCTAGCTGTATTGTCACCTGTACAGAAATATTGACAGCTATGTTTATGAATAGAAAACTCATTGTTCTTTCTTTTTAAGTAATTTGAACTCAGAAGTTTATCTCTATCATACAACAAATGTAATGGGTTATAGATAGGTAGAAACGCTAATGGATAACCCATTACCAAATTTCACAGTATTAAAACTCTGCATAGTTTAAATGCAGAAGTAAGAGCATATGTTAAAATGCAAACTACATAGCCATGTGAATGTATCCTTCACTCAGAGGTCCCTAGTCCATTAAACAAAGCTTACCCAGACATAACACAGAAATTCCCAAGTTCATGTTGAGAAAACATATGCATTTAAATTTGCACGCCTAAAGGTGTGGGGTAAATGATTAGTATGTGAAAGGGATTCAGAAGTGGAATGTGTGTGATTTTTCCTAAAGCTAAGAATTGCTGCTATTCTATCATTGTTATGGTTAGCATTCGTTGGGGAGTGAGAATGGAATCTGGTAAGGGAAATAAGGAATAAGGTTTGAATCCAGCACAAAGGAGGTTAATGAGATCTTTGTCATTAACTTTGGGGGCTGAAGGATCAGACCTGAACCAGAGTGAAGGAACAACAAGTAGAACCTAAGAGCAAATAAAGGTAAAGAGAATATATGTCTACATCCTATTCCATGCCAACAAAGATGCCGGTTATCTCATTAGAGGAAAAAAAAAGAGCGAGGCAGGTACAGCAGAGCTGCAAAAGGTCAAGCTTCAAAATTTGGATGTAGATCCAGATTTTGACTTCTGAGAGTGGTTACTAGTTCAGTCCCTATTAGAGAAAAGGAGTCCACCATAAATTCTGACATAGATTCAAGTTATGATTCTTAACACCCTTTTACACCCACTTGTATAGAATGGTTCAGATGCCCTTCTCTGCGTGAATTGCCTCTCTCATTCATTAAAAGTGCCATCCTCTTATTTTCTCAGGCACTGTGCTTAGCACCACAGAGGCAATCAAGCAGTACAAAGAGGAAGGGTAGTAACAGTATTTTGGCAATAGATGAACATGCTGGCATTATGAATACTGAACACGCCTTCTCCCCCCCCCATTTTTATGTAGAAGGGCCCTCCCGTAGATTGAGTTGATCCTTCCTGAATGGAATTGGGGGTGGGGGATCAGAATACCACACTCTTCCAGCCCCAAACCTTCAGATTATTCTTTCACATCATTCAGAGAATAGACATGATATAAAAGAAATTAGTCACACCATTGTGTTTAATGTGATTCCTATATATTTGCTCCTATTATAAACCCCCCTCCCCACCTGGTTACTTTATCTTAATGAAATTGTGGTCACCCAGATATGTAAACTAAGTAGACAACTTTAAATCCGGGATATTAGAAGGATTGGTGGAGGTGGCCATTTCTAACACCTAGAGTGCTATGACACTCTTTTTCCCCCTTAGCATAACCTACAATCAAAACAAACAAAATCTTGAACTCTTGGCCAAAAATCAGCTTTCTGATCTCAATTTTTTGTATTCATCTTAAATCAGAGATTTTTCTTTGTTTCCACAAAAAAGGAATGCCAGCTTACACAAGCAGAATCCCCCAGATGTTTTATTAAGAGCTATTTTCATTGTAAAAGTAGTACAGACTTTCTCTGTAGAAAAAGGTGATCACTTAAGGTACTTACTAACTAAAATAAAACAACTAGGAATAATGTCTGAGGAATTCTAATATACTTTGCTATGAAGTATGAATCTTGGGCCAGATTTTCCTGTGTTACCCCTTGCATCCTAAGGGAAGTCGATGGAATTGAACTTAGGTAAAATTTGACTCAGGGGACTTGATTCTGTACTGCCTTGCCCCTTATGTAGGTTATTTGCTTACTTCGTAACAAAGAAAATATAAGCAAATATGAACAGTAAATTTAATTATAAATAGTGGCTGAATATCACTTAACATTGGAACAGTCTGAAATTTTTCATTCAAATGTTCTTTTCAATGTAAAATGGAAATTTCTCCAGGAAGTGCCCATTGCCTCTTACACTTGTGGCTTTTAATTTGGGGGGGAAAAATGCAGTTTTTGGTTGCCTAGAACTGAAAATATTCAGCCAGTCAGAGTGGGGGAAAAAAAAAATACAGCTGAACCATAAAATTTTGCTCCATCAGCAAAAACCTTTGTTTTTCAGTGAATTGTTTCATTAGGAAACTTTTCCCCCTAACCCATTCTATTTAATATCCATACAAAAAATTACTGTCTATCACATTTTTATTAACAGATAACTTAAATATATGAATGTCCTCCCAGAGCTGGGGGCAATGTACAATCATTATAAAGTACTTTGATCAAAAAGACTATTTAAAATATGCCTGCTGTCACTGATATTTTGATTCACAAATATAGTAAATATGAAAAGTGTGTGTTTATGTATTGTATTACATGCCATATTAGAATGCTTTTCTGACCCTTGTAATGACTTCCTGTGTTTGGAATCTGTAGATGAATTACAAAGTACTAAGTGTGTGTGTGTGTGTGTGTGAGAGAGAGAGATGCAAGTTTCACCAGCCCTGTCCTCATTTTGAATCTGAACCCTTTGAAAGGGAGATGCCAGTTCTTTATATACCAGTTTATATGCCAGTTCTTTAGATATATACTGTTGCTGTAAAGATGTATTCTTTAAGGTGTACCTCCCAGCTGCTTTGCATTTCTGCCTCTTTCTCAAAGAGAACATATTGTGATAGTTCATTTAAAATAAAATTTTAAAAAAGCACACTCTAACATCCATATGCCTCTCTTACCAGGTGATTAATATTTTCCACCCCATTTTACAGTGTGTCATAGTGGCTTCTATTAAAACTGGGGGGAAAAAAAGGTCCATCAACTAAATCTGTACTTTCTGATGGGGGGCAAAAAGTTTGGGTGAAATATTTTTTCACCTCTATTGCAGCATGTATGCGTCTTAGATACACTTAGTAGCCAGTGGTTAGTGCAGTGGGAAATGAGGGTCTTGACCCCACTGTGTCCTTATTTTCCCTGCCCTTTTGTTTTACTCCAAAATTGTGCTAAAACTAAGCATTCCTTGCACTCTGAGTGTAGTGTATAGAAATAAGGTAGTGTCCCTTTAAATAGTTTGTGATCCTTGTGATGGTGCTCAGTGTGTTCTGTGTTTTAGAAACAACCAGAAACCAGTCACAGCAGAGGCTTTGCATGTCTGTATTTATCTAGCAAACATTGTTTGTGACCCAACTGTACCAGTGATATTTTTACTCCTTACACAACAAAAGCAATATAGGGGAAGAGGTACAACAGAGAGCACAGGATTAGTGATAACTGTCCCCTCTGTGGAAAGTGCAAGGGGCGGGAAGGGGGGAAGATGTTGCTTTTCCTTCCAATCCCTTACATGCCCATATGCAGAGAGAGCCACAATCTGCTAAACAATTTAGGGCAGCTGCCCCTTTTCATTTGTCTGAACTATAATAAATGCATCCCTAGTGAAGCTTCATTGATGTCCACTGTATATAATAAATCATGTTACAATGTATGAGCTTTTCAAAGTAACTCTTCTATTCAACCTTGCTATCAGTGTCTAGAGAAAATTATAGAAACTGTTAGTTTCACCAGGCATCTGTTAATACTAACCCCCACACAAATAAAATCCACAAACAAATTAACAACTTGCACATTTAAAAAAATTTTTTTTTCTCCTGAAACATCTGCTGAGCTATTTTACTCCCCTGTCTCATTGATCTGTTGAAATAGAGAAAGAGGTGAGCAAGCTGCCTGAGACTTTAAATAGGAAATGCTCAAAGGGGAAACATCTGCTGAAGTGAAAATATCCTTACAGTGCAGTAAGAGAAGAGTACAGCTCATTTAGTGACTGAAGTGTAGAAGGGCAGATTAACAGGGAAGAGGCTTTGCAATATTTTTTTCAGCATAATATCTGACTTGTTAATCCATTCAAGTTCAGTATCTGGGTCATTCAGAAATATCTGTACCAGTATCAGATCCACATCCATATTCCTTCTGACTTGAGAGCAAAAATCATCTGAATACAAAAGTAGCTAATTAGTTAAAGCACTATCACTTTACTCACTACCTGTGTGGTATATGGAGGAGATACAACAGTAGCCACTTAACTTCATGGTAACTTCTAATCAAATCTTGTGCATTTCAGAGCATGTGTGTGACATCATCTGTGCCAAAACTGCCTGTCTTGCCATTCTCAGCCAGCCAAAATCCAAGACAGCTCATATGTCCAACATATAAAGGTAACAGCTGGCCAGTGTGAATTCCTACCCTTGCTGCCCACACCAGCAAAAGTGCAGGGAACAAGTAAGGATGATGCAATGTTTAGTGTTTAATGTACAGAATGTGAAGATCCTCTTCCATAGTCTATGCATGAGTGATGCATCATGGATCCTTGCACATTTGCTTAAGTGGAAGAGATCCCCAAATAGACTTCAGAAAAGAGAGGGAGCCTGTTGGAAATCAGGAAAAAGTTGGGACTGACCCTACCCAAGTGTGTGGACTTTAGAGGACTGATCAGGAGGAGGGTCATCTTCCTTGCGCCATTGTCAACTGGGAAAAAGAGAGGTCAGCTAGCCGCATTCCCAGTCATGTAGAAAAGGAGAACCAAACCAACAGCTGCGGCCATCAGAGACTATTTGATAGGAATATGAAAAGAGAAAATTACATGTCGAGAACATGAAATTTCCATTCCCTCTACACTGGTGTAAATGAGGAGTAATTCTATCAATGTCAATGCAATTGTAATGTCATAAATGAAAGCAGAAATAGATGCACTGTCTGCAAGATTGCTAATAAATCTGTCATACTAAATGTGTATGGGTAGGGTTTTGTGGCCTGCCTTGTGCGGGAGGTCAGACTAGATGATCATATTGGTCCCTTCTGACCTATGAGTCTATGAGTCTATGTCTTTGTAAGTCAGTCAGGAAATTGCCCAGATATCTTTAAACTTGGGGTCCATGAACATAGCCAAATACAATGCACTTTCTTAAGCAAAAAAAGGGCTGGAAAATATCTTAAATCTTCTACAATTCTCCTGTTATGTCCCTCTCCCTGAGAGATTAAACACTCCAGTGATATCTTCAGACAGTGCTCAGTTTGTAAAGTGGAAGGCTAGCCATCAGGGGCCAGTAACTACACCAGATGTCTTAGGTGACCAATCATACAGTTCAACTGACAAATGCTCTAAGACGTTCTCAGGATGAACAGTCTCGAACAAACATGCAGATCCATTTATTTAAAAAAAAAAAAGTCAAACAATTATGCATAATGAACAAGGTCAGGAAATCTGAGATTGGTCCACTGACCATCTGAGCACAGAAAAAAGGGTAGAGAACGGTGAACAGTTCCATCTATACTTACGTGGAGTTTTTTGGGCAGTACAGCAGACAGGCTTGTTTGGCTGCAGCAGAGGAATTAGCAGGTGACGTGGGCAATGGGAAGATTTATAAACGTATTGTTGGGGATGTCGGATTAAGGAAAAAAAACTTCTCAGATAAGGAGCAGATCTCGGAAAGCATCACTCTGTGATACTCATGACTTTGATCCTGAACAAGTCTAATGCAGCCAAACCTCAACGTTTTGCTTTCAGAGGGCTAGACTGTGCCTTGAGAGAATCCTGAGCAAGGGACTGTGTTTACATTGAGTCACTCCAGGTGTAGCTGTGGGAGACAGGAGGCCTGGAAACAACACTTGGGGACAGAAGTAGGAGTAATCTATAACAGATCTTCACAGACCTGCTGGATGATGGATGGACAGATGAGGAAGGGGCACCTCACCCTTCCCCTATTCTAGAGGGAGAAGATCAGCCCCTGTACTCTCACTGTATCTGAAGCCGCGATGCCCACAGCTCCTATGAGTCTGTCAGAAGGAGTAGGGGAGGCCCTTTTCCCCTGTATGGCCATGTAAGATGAGGGGACAACATAGCCTCAAATGAATTCAACAGCCATGATGAACACTAGTCTGGCAATGCTGGAAGTGATCTCTCTGCTGAATCAGTGCAGTAATTCTAAACTCTGTGGTGATTTAGTAAGGATTGAAGTACTCTAACTTCTACTACAGATGTGCCAACAGGAGATCACAGGGAAACTTGCTAGATTTATCCAAAACAGCCTATTTGAAAAATCATCCTATACTTTGCACTGCTAACATTGGTGTGTGGTGTTTTCAAGAGTCATGCCACTTTCAGTGAGCAC
The DNA here is from genome assembly GCA_007922155.1 of Mesoclemmys tuberculata. Lineage (NCBI taxonomy): Eukaryota > Metazoa > Chordata > Testudines > Chelidae > Mesoclemmys > Mesoclemmys tuberculata. The sequence continues at coordinate 66,600,083 of ML675624.1, read as the reverse complement.
CTGATAACCATGTGTGATTTCTCCTCCCACACTTGACTGGGCTGACTCCTTTTGAAAGAACAACTTTTTATTTTAGGAATGAGTGTTTGGACCTTATTGCACTCATTTTCAGCTTACCATGTTAAGGTGTGCATCTGCTCTCTTCCCTGAAAAGGGGAAGAGTGTCCATATGCCATTTCTGTCACCAAGGGCTGTGCTAATTTTCAAGCAAACTTGTTTTGATCATTTACATTCAGTAATATTTCCACTGTGTGTAGAAGTATTTGAGTTTCTGGCACTTATTTTAGTGAGACAATGCTACAGTGTCAGCAGCCATCTGCTTAATTTTGGAAAATGTTTGGATTAAAGTTAAAGCCAAGCTTCTCAAACTCTTCGCAAAAATAAACTCTGATAGATTCTTAAAGCAAGGAAGCATCTGGTGCTTTATTAATTCCTCTCCCAAAAACAATTCCCATGTTAAAAAGAATGGGGGTGGGAGTTCAGTTACCATAATTTTATGTATCCATCAAAATGACTAATGTAAAAAATGATTAGCCAAATAAATGGCCAAATTTAAACAATAGAATTAGAGCTTCTGTGGTTGAGTTTTCTTCTAAGGGTTCATACAACCAGATTGACTTCAGCAACAATTTGTTCTGGGTTGTTGAGGAATGAGTGACTTTTTTCTTTAGAGGGGTTGTTCTTTAGCTTTTAGAGCTGGTTGGGAATTTTTCAATTAATTTTGTCAAAAAATGCCAATTTGTCTAAACTGAAATTATTCCCTGAACAGGTGTGGATCTGATCAATTCCCCAGTTTGGAAAAAAAAAATGGAGAAAGTTTTGAAATTGATAACATTTCATTTAGACTTTTTGAAATGAAAAATTATGGTTTTCTGCTTTAAAATTCAGCAACACAACAATTAAACTAAACTTAAAAAAAAGTTTAAAGAAAAGGTTTGTAGTCAAAATGAAACTTTCTGAAACTATCAACCAAAATATTTTGATTAACCTGTAATAGAAACAAAAGGAAAATATTTGTAATCCAAAAACTGATTTTAAAAAAATATTTGACTTTTTGTCCTACTTTGAGATGTGTGGGGGGGGGTGGGAGTTAGCTCTCAAAAATATGTTGAATAGGAGATCAGTTTCCTACCCAGCTCTATCAATGCTATGAGCCATCAAAAAAGCTCAAGAAATCCCTCACACAAATGATAGGCAATCGCATTCCTTATTTCCATTTAAACATAATTTTAATTAGTATTTGTTTCATGCATGGATCTAAGAAGCCTGTTAAATGAGAGGAAGCCCCAGGAGCATAGTATAAATGTAAACTCTCCTATAAATATGAATATAATAATTTCTGAATAAATAGGAAAGGTTTTTCTTGTGTTTTTTTTAACATAAAGAAGACGAAAGGGGTGTCCCTGATTTAGGTAAGACCATGTAAACCTTGGAAATTTGATTTCAAATTCAAATCCACACCAGGAGACATCTGTCTTCAGGCAGAAAGAAGGCCCCTATCCTTCATTGACATCCATTTTGATATCAGTCTTTTGCAAAGAATGCAAGAACAGGTGCAAACTTTCCTCTCTTTGGACATGTAAGTGATTGGATAGATGGACAGGAAACCCCCTCCCGCCCGCCCAAATATATCCCCAGAATATTTTGGTTTAGTGTCTGAAAAAACGTCATTCTTCCCCTCAAATAATGTGAATTTTCTGTTCCTAAAATTAAAGATTAATCTCTTTAATCATAACAGCATATCTTGTCTTCATATGAGTACTGAGATTCGCAGCTGCATACGTGTACATGTCATCTTCAAGTAGGGTGACCAGATGTCCCGGTTTTATAGTGACAGTCCTGATACTCAGGGCTCAATCTTATATCGGTGCCAATTACCCCCCATCCCTACCCCAATTTATCATACTTGCTATCTGGTGACCTTATCTTAAAGTGAGGAACTACAGTAATATTTCACCTTTTCAGAACAGTGGATGACAGATTATACTGTGGGTGGGAATGTTTTATATTCCCTAGTACAGCTGCCCTTTGAACTGAGTGGGCCCCTTTTCTAGCCACTTCTAAACCTTTACTTCTCATTTGGGATTTAATCCAAGTCCTTTTATGACTTGATATGACAGGTTTACAAGGACCTACCACTGTAACATCAGGGGTGTCACTATAAGTATTAGTCTCTTTATTTTCAGACATGTCAAAGTATTTTTGAAGGCCAAAGGAAATACAAACACCTAATTCTTGGTTGTATTGTATTAAGATAGAGCAAAATAGGCTCATCATTTAGCTGGGTCTTACCATTTAGTTCTAGTTTTACCTGACAGAAATAATTTCTACCATCTTGAGCATTTCCCTTCATCGAAGGTCCACTGTTTGAGAGCCAGTCTGACACACTAGCAGATCAAAATAACAGCCCTAGTAATACCAGATTATATTATCAGATAAATACCTGATGATACAAGAAGAGATGTCAGTTATAGTTCAGACAAAGCTGACTTGCTTCAGACAATGTACTAAATCTTTCAGCCGGCTTGGCTAGGGTAGCATCTCTGACTGTCATGTCAAACTGCTTCAGTCAGGTTACATCTGGAAAATAGAAGCAGTAAGAATGAAGATCTCAAGTTGTAAATTATGGGAGTGGCTATGATGTTGTGACCATGACATTAAAAATTAATATCAGGAGGAAAGAATAACTGTATTAGAGAGACAAGGTGGGTGAGGTAATACCTTTTATTGGACTAACTTCTGCTGGTGAGAGAGACAAGCTGCTGAGCCACCCAGAGCTCTTCTTCAGGTCTATGAGACTCAAGAGTTTGTGTCTCTCCTCAACAGAAGTTGGCCCAATAAAATATCCTGGGACCAACGCGGCTACAACTACAATGTATGTTAGTATGTATGTCTAGTCACAATGATGTCATTGACTGAGTGGCTCCTCTTGTGTCCAAGTCGATGTGAATTATTCAGTAACTATCAAAACATGCCAGAAGTTGTTCCATATCCCCCCCTAAAGGTGGGCAACTAAGATGGCAGAATAAACTACAGAAAGGAGTAATCCACTGTACTGCATTTGGGTTGATGCTTGTTCTAGCTGACCAGAAGTGGTACTCGCGAAGAGCTCTTCTGAAGTTAAGACCATCAAGATGCTATTGGATATATTTGTTGAATATATGGTTACCAGATCAGATCATTCCAGATAGCTGTCCCTGTCACCTTTTTCATGAATTTCCAACATTGCTTCTGGAGAAATTCAGTAAATCCCATCACATTGGATGCTGATCCTCCTCTCCCGCCACCACCCCACACACACCAGTATTGAATGGGTTAGCAGAGCTCTTTATGCTTTATGAACGTATTTAAAAGAGATTTGGGGGTGGGGATCAACACAGTACTTTGGCACATCATACTGAATTTGTTTTGTTAACATATGGATCTACACCACAGTTTGCCACTGGGAACTCCAACTGAGTTATTTCTAAAATATCTGCTACTAATTAGGCTAGATTTTCTTAGGTCCATTTTAGCAAAATAATTGGATAAGAAAATGCCTGAAAAGAAAAATTAGCTGTATATTAGCCTGGAATTTGGCACAGTGATTCTGTGTCAACAATGGAGGTAATTTTAAAAATGGGTTTTGGTATTTTTGTTACTGTGGTGTTATGGAAGCTAAGACAAACATGGATGTTAGCTAAGAAGCAATTCTACAAGTGTTTCAGCTGTCTTTCACAACTGAATGGGGTTGCTCAGCCAGTCAGAGACACAGATAATCTTTTGCATAAGTAAAAACATGGCTTTGGACACAGTTTTGCGCTAGAAATAAAACTTCAAACCTCAAGATCTTTTTTAAAAAAAAAAAAATCTGTTGCATGTAGATGAGGCTTAAAATTTCCCTTCCACTTTGCTTCCTGGCAAACCTTAGCTATTTTCATTTTGAGTTTTAAGTGTGAAATCAGCAAATTTACATGCTTATAGGAGGAATATGGAAGTTGCAGATAGATTTACTACAGTCTTGGAGAATGTAGTGGTGGTATTTTGACCACTAGAGGGCACTCCACATTTTTCCACTCTTGCAATACAAAGAGGCAAAAAACAATAAAATAATTATTTACGTATCAGATAAAAGATCTGTTTTCAAATTATTCATAACAAAATCAGTTTTATACAAAGGTTTGATTTTAATCAAATAATCTTACTGGGTTTCCTTCAACAAAATCATTCTGCATTTTTATCGTAGATTAGAGAAATGTTATATGATGATCTAACCTCTCATGATTTTCATTGTTTTTAACAGTGAGACTATCATGATGGCATTTCTTTTTGTAAGATTTATGCCATTTTGGGATGAAATATTTAGAGCAGCTGTTCTTATGGGATTTCAACCACTTCCACATTGGAAATGAAAATAGGTCATCTCCGGTTTTGGCTTTCACCTCAAACAGAAAATGTAAGAGTTGGGGTTTAATCTGAGGCTCTAGATCTGAAATTTGAAGAGGGTTGGATTCAAAGGTCTAATTGTGGCTTATCTTAAATTTAAACAAAAGGAATACCCCATTGTCAAAATAATAACATTTTCGATTCCCTCTCAGTCCTTTATAATAGCAGAATTGATTTTTGTCTAACTTAGTCTCAAGTGGTGTGTCTTATTTAGCCATTTCATATTCCCCACTTTAAAGAAATTCTACCAAAAAGTCAACATTTGTTTGGCTTCCATGAGCTCTCCAGAATAAATACAAAATATGTGTTTTAGGTACAAGTGACACACAAGCATGTTTTTCAAGAAGTATATCGGTGCATAACTGATAATACAGAGATGCTTTTAGAACTCATTGCTAGTGCTCGTCTTAAACATCATTTGCATTGGAATGATGCTAAACAAATTCAAACTGAAATTAAGGTGCACATTATTAACAGTGTGAGTAATTAAGCATTGGAACAACTTGCCATGGGAAGGGGTGGACTTTCCATCACTTGAAATTTTTGAAATAAGATTAGATGTGTTTCTAAAGGATTGTTCTAGCTCAAGCAAAAGTTATTGGGCTTGATAGAGAAATTACTAGGTGAAATTCTGTATCCTATGAATATAATCAAGTAGATGATCATAGTGGTCCCTTCTAACCTTAAAATCTATGAACTGAGACAAATACATGTTTTGAACTGACAGACATCAAAATTATTTGTGGCAGCAACAGATATATAGTCATAGAAAGAAAGGACACTTCTACCCCAGGAGACTTTTTGAAATAGCATTTGAGTTTATTTTGGAAAAGTTCTATACTGTGAAATTATAGGCAGAGACTCACTCCTGATTTGCCTCTGCAACTTTCTCCTTTACTTTGGGTTTACTGTAAGATACCGCTGCTTGAGATTTATTTCTAATTTTAATGAACTGAAGGCCAGGTCCTCAGCTAGTATGAATTGGCAAAGATCCACTACCTACACCATCTGTGGATCTGTCCTGCTGGAGTGTGCCAGTTCTTCAGAATATATGACGTATTATAAAAATATTCTGATAGAACATTTGGTTTTGGATATGATGCAGTTGTATTGCTTTTAAGAGGCAGCTATGAAAAAAGTCACCCATCCATATAAAGCCCAAGTCATTAGGACTGAACCAGTAGTGAATACTTAGCCATGTCTTCATTTGGTGCTATACTGAGATCTTAGTTTCCCTACCTCATGTTTGAAAAGGCAGATAATGTGACATCTTTTATTGGAGAAGAAAGGAAGCATACAGCCTTTCAGGTACAAAAGCTCCATGTTAAACATTTCAGATGAAATCCTGGCCCAGTTGGAATCCTTGGCAAAACTCATATTCACTTTGATGGGGCCAGGATTTGACCCTACACTTTTACTTAATAAAGTGATGGCTGACCAGAATGGAATCCACTAATACCAATTTAGCATTCATTAAAATCTCATGGACAAAAGAGACTTGAGACTTTGGAAAGGCTTTTTTTCACGCCAAACGCTGATATGTTGTCTGAGATAAGGTCATCAAAGGCCTCGCACCTAGCCCTAAATCAGCTATGCTAATCAAAAAAGCCCTCATGACAGCAATACAAATGATTAGGGATTTATAGCAAGACTTCTTGTTTAGTAACTGGAAATCCTGTGAATGAACAGTTCCATTTTGCCCAAGTTCATGATCTATTAAAGAATATTAATAATCTAAGACGAGATAAAAATCTGTGTGCTATGTAGCTGTAACTATGTTGGTTCCAAGAAAGCTGGTCTCTCTCACCAACAGAAGATGGTCCAATAAAAGCTATTACCTCACCCACCTTGTCTCTCCAATAAAAATCCATGTCACTTATAGTTAGTTAAGGACTTCTAGAATCTCAATTCATTTAGCTTATTTTTCAATACAAATGGCATCTTTGTTGGTTGGTGCCAACATAAGTGTGTTACTAGGGAATATTGGGTGTCTCAAAGACAAACACAGGTTTTGAGCAGCAATACTATACTTAAGATTAAGCCGTGTTTGAGGATGTTAAATGACATATAAATATTACATCATCATTACCGTGATTGTAGCTATCCAGAATCTTTAGTACATTTTATGATTACACTTAGCAGATTGTCATTCAATTTAATGTTTGAAAATTGTGTGTAGTCATTTATGGCAGCAAATGGGATTACAATAGACATTTGCACTTGCAAATATTCAGTGGATAAAAAAGGAAGAGAATAAAATATTTTTCTTGAATCAAGAATCATTAATATAGAGGGGAAAACAAAACAAACAAAAAAATTCACTGCTTTTTGCCGGGCAAAGGAAGGGTATTTTTAGTAGCAAATATTTTTTTTTTCCCTGAGATGTCTTGTTGTCTTCAGTTTGTAAGGAATGTTCTCTAAGATAAACCATTTAGAATCATGATTGTGAATATTACAATGAAAAGACTACAGTTTCCTATAAAATAAAAAAAATGAAGTTTGTTATTAACCAACACAAGCCATAAAAACCCTTCCTTTCTCTGTCTCAATTTATGGAACAGAAAACTGTGGTATTGTAAAAGGGTATAATCAGTTCTTTTACATTTCATAGGAAAAATAACTTTCTGGTTGTCTAATGGATATGATCATATATTTTAAGTGCTTAATCTTTTTGTATTTGTCTGTTGTAGATCAGCGTATGCCAATGCAATGCATTAGCAATATCTATAATCCAAAACATGCATATTATAAAATCAACTTAATGTACCATTCATCATCTGCACTGTCACCAACAGTAATTAGTCTTGCATACAAACCATATTTTGAATGTATTGGTCATAACAATGAGCCAAATCCTATAACCCTTAGTCAAGAAAAGTTAATAAGGACCTGATCCAATGACGACTGAAGTCAACAGGAAGACTCTCTCTGATGTTAATGGGCAGTGCATCAGGCCCTAAACCTTTTGTCTGGGTGGAGGTGGCAGTGTGTAGCCTTATGAATAATTACTTTTTGGCAGTCTGTAAATGGAGATTATCAACAAAGTTGTTTTGTTGAGTTTTCTAGTTCTGCCCCTGACAGTGCAGTCCTTATTCAGCAATCTCTCATTGACTTGGACATGAGGTCTGCATGAACTGAATCCCCAGGCTCCATGTTTCAGCAAATGTACCCTTATTTAATTTATACTGCGGTAAACTCTTTGGGTGGGAATTTTTTTAAAGAACGTTGGTTTAAGTCCTCTTTTTTTTTTGAAGGCAACGGGAGCAGCATTAGCCCAATATGGAGTGCTTTTGAAAGTCCTCCTCTTTATGTTTAAATAAATAAAATAAAAATGCACAAGTGAGACTTTATTATAATGAAAACTCAATCCTAAAACAACTCACAGAAAAAAAAAGATGATATATGGTTTCTAGTAGTGACTTCTATAGTCACATTTAAACCTTCTCCTTTCACTCATTAATAACTCTCCGGAATTGCTGGGTTTGAACAGCACTTATTTTTCTCTCTCTGTCTTGGATTTCTATATACGATCCAGATGGCTGAGAACCAGACATGTAACCTAACCTAGAGTTGCACTCTTGCTCTTCTAACTAGTCAGTAGTTTTGGCAGCCATTGGTGTTGAGAGTGAGTCATATGCCTCTGTGACCTAAAATAGCCTGTGCTAAGTCATCTCTATCTCTGATCTTTTGGTGCACTTAAGGTTTAACAAAAAATAAAATAATATCTAACCCCTGGATTTGAGAGATTGATTTAATCTTAATATAGCATTTAGGGCATATTTCCTCATTCTTCTGATGCTTGTCAGACTTGTTAGTTTCATTGTAAGGAGAAAAAAAATCATGGAAAGAATGGAGTAAAACATGGGACATGAAGACATACCATTTAAAAAAGGAAGAAAAGTGGATCCAATTACAGAGTGCATCTCTGCCATCCAGCCTGCTCATTTTCAAAGAAGAAAGCAGCGAAGTTCTACACATGATGCTCTGAGTTCTCAGGGACATAGGGGACGTTTCAGGCCTGCCTATGGCAATAGACTTAACATCTCCAACCCCCTTTGGCTTCTTTGGGAGCTCAGGGTGAGCAGCAACTCTTGGGAGCTGCTAAGAAGCATTCAGGATTGGACCTTCATGCTCATGCAACTTCACTGATGGAGTTGCATGCCTGCATGTGAGGGCAGAATGTGGTCAGTGATCTGTACCTCTCCATTTATAGGAACAACAATTTACCCTTTGCTTAAAAATATTAGCTTTAGCAGGTTATGTTCTTCACTTTTATAGTGCATGATTTGGAGCCATCAAACTGTACTTAGGCCCCAGTCCAGCAAAGCTCTCAAGAATGCATGTAACCCCACTGAGTGGGCCTGCTGACATGCTTGAAGTTACACATGACACAAGAGCTATGCTGCCTAGGGCCATAGCTAACCTATATAATGCTAATTTTTTACATTATATTTTTCTCATTTTAATATGTTTCTAAAGTTGACTATTTCTTAAATGGAATTCCACTCTCAAAAATAGAGAATGTAAAAATTTTGGGGTCCTGTTTAGTACTCTTATGTTGCACATTAACATATAGAAAGTATAAAAATTCTATTTAGCAGGGGGAGAAAGGTACATGCAGTCAAATTAATCAATGGTGCTCATATTACAGTACATAAGACCAAGGGAAACCAAATTGCAGGTTAAACCATTATTCTAATTAAGAGAACACGACTGACCTGAATGCAGAAAGGACAATTTGTTGAAAGGAATAGCCAAATACGTTGGCAAGAGTTAAAAGAAATAAACAGCCATTATTCTGCAAAATGCTATATTGAAGATGAGAGTTGACAAAATGTGCTACATGTTGTAAGTACATCAAAAAAATTTCTAATTGAGAATGAACTGTGAACGAAAATTTGTCTCTGAAACAGATGAAAAATAAGTGTATTCAAATTCACTGGTATTTATAATTCATTTTTAAAAACATCTTACTTAAAGCTGCATCAGCTTTAAATGAGTGCTATTTTTAACTCCTACCCCCTTCATTTTTTTTAATCCTTAATTTTACTAAGCATTGACTTTTGTATGTAAAAGCATAACATCTATGATATTTCTGTGTAGTGGTACATTAGGAAGTGTGTGGATGTTTTGTCATTCATAACTCACAAAAGGAAGTCAGTGACCAACTGGACTATATACACATAAGTGGGGGTTGGTCTAGTAGTTTGATATGGTTAAGCTCTCATACATTGAACACTTAACTCTTCAACAGGATTGTGTGAAAGATTCTTAGAACACTCACATATGTAACAGAACCATGCATCCTTCCTGATTTTGTGTCCATGAACTTCAGCTTGGGTCCATAAACATTTGGTGGACCAGATATTATCCTGTTTACACAGCCAATCCTCTCTATTACACCTATTTTAGGCCTTCGACAATCCCATACTTTATTTCTCATGTCTTTAAGGAGATGACCTCTTTGGCTTGAGACCATGGCAAAAGGTTCCATTCACCTCTGGGGTACCTCCCCTGGCTGCTCTGGGATTTATCTTCTAGTAGATCCAATGCCACTTTCCTTATACCATGCCCACCACTCCTCTCTAGGGCTTGAGGTACTCCCTCATGACTCAGTACTCCAGCAAGGTCACTATAGCCCTCTCCTTCTAGAGTATCAAAGATTCCCTGGATCATCTTTCTCAGGCATTCTTTCACTCCACTGCCCACTCTGTACTAATTCCCCAGCGGTGGGGAGGGGAACCCAAGCCTGGGTTCCAATTCAGGCACCTGATGTCTAGAAACTGTGGTCTGCTTTCTCTCAGTGTCCAGTGTTCTTTTCCTGGACTCCTTCCTATAGCTTCTGGCTCCCCCATCTCTGGGTTTGCATGCCCAAACTCCCTCCTCACTGAGAGTAACTGCAGCCCACTTCCCCTGCAGCTTGTTTCTGTTGCCACCTTCCTGACTGTATACTTGTTCTGACTGTTTCATCTCAGCAGAGCTCCATCATGAATCAGTCTTTCAATCTCTGGCTCTTCCCCAGGCAATTAACCTAATTTAACCTGCTCTGCCTTGTGTGGGCTGAGTGACCCATCAAAGACCCATTTGCCTTCTCCCTGGTCTTCAGAGGATATTGGATCTCTTCAAAGCAGTGTCTCCCCAGAGGCCATTAGATAAAGGTCAAGGCCTCCCTAATCTAAGATATTAGAGTGAAGTGGGTGCAGAAAATGCCTGTTCCCCATTGGGCCACTGGAGAGGGGAAAACTGCTGCAGCTCCCAGCATCAAATGGCACCTCATAAATTTAAGCATAACAACTAAGTGCTAGTGAGAAGAAGCCCCCATAATCCCTAGTGTGTAAATATTAAGGAACATGTGATGATCCCCTATCTCATATGCTAGGAATTATTTGCCTGGTATCTGCTCATAGTGCTCTCTACTTAGTAGAGCTGATGATGGTGGTGAGAGAATAATTATTTCCTCTTTATAGGTACCTGATGTGGAAGACAGGGGCTTCACATTCTCCCTCAATTTGCTACACAAAGGCTGTCAGCAATGGGGACAGTGACTTGTGGTTGATGCCACCCCCAAGAGTCTGATATAGGGAGAATATATACCCAGAAACTCTGAAGAACGAGGAGCCACTGTAGTTAAGGAAAGAGGACAAAAAAAATCAGCTTTTGAGGATGGCAAACCAAGAAGGATGGCCCAAGAGATTTGAGGGAAAAGGAGTGAATGACAAAGAGACAGGTTCACTTCAGAGATAGGGCATCTTTCCCCTATGCGGTCCTAATGGTTGATTTCCTGCTGCTTCCCCTAGAGTTTTGACTGCTTCATCTCTTTGCTGTCATGTTTTACTGCCTCCTAGTGATCATGCAATGATTGCCCTGGGGTGAATGAACTCTGTAGGTTGCAAAGCCCAGACAAACCAAATCCTGCAGTGTTCACCAAGCTAAACTTGTTCTGCATGCCACCCTCCAGTCTATCCAAATTTTGTCCCACCTCTAGCATTCCCATCCCTTCAACTCCCTTAACCTAATTTTTGAATTAGGTCTATCTCCCATACACCTCTGGTTTTGTTCCAGGGATTAGTGTTCCCTTCTTATATTTTTTCTCATACCCATCCTCCAACAGTCCCCTACCAAATACACCTTTGCTGGTATTCTGTCAAATTCATTATAGTGTCTCAGGACATGTGGCAGTATCATCTGAGGGAGCTACTGCCTTCAAATATCATCATGTTCAATCACATTAATTTACAGCAGGTTCTCAGAGTCCATGATTGCGTACTTAGACATTACATTTACAAGCTGATGGAATGCATGCAGGAAGGGAAAATTAGAGCCACCTGCTTCAAAAATCTCATGCCTTTTCCACTTGAGCTAAAGAGACTCTCCACTAGCTATGGAACATCTGAGGGCATTGGTCACTTGCTGGTGGACTCTCTGTACCTTGAATTCTTTAAACCTTGATTTGAGGATTTCAATAACTCAGTCATAGTTTAGGGGTCTATTAGAGGAGTGGGTGGGTGAGATTTTGTGGCCTGCATTGTGCAGGAGGTCAGACTAGATGATCATATTGGTCCCTTCTGACCTTAGTCTGTGAAGACTTCAGTTTCCACAAGTTTTCTAAGCCCATGCAAAACATTGTATGATTTTAGATATTAAAAATGTTAATCTCAAAGCAGATTCATAGAAAGGGTCACAAGCTGTGCACATCACATTACCAGAAAGACAATGACAAATAGAAATGAGTACAGAGAACATCAGTCACAAACAAGAGAGGACTGGAGAGAATGCTTCCAAGAAAAATAAAAAGAGCTTATTATGTGCTGCCTGGCTAAGGGGTGAGTAAGGAACTATATTATACTCTGGTTACCTGAAGTACATAGAGAGAATTATTTAGTTCCTACTGTACATATAGGAGTAAATAGCTGAAGTTAAGAAAGGGAAGATCAAGAATAACTTCCTAACAGTGAAAGCTCTAGTAGAATGTCTCAAAAGACATGATGAAAACCCCATAATTTTGGACTATAGCTAGTTGAAAATGCTATAAAATATTATTAAAAAAAATTTCAGGAACATATCACCTTTCCCCCCTTCAAAATTTGATGTTTCAGCCACAAATTGTATTGAAATTTTGAATTGTTTTAGTCTGTTATATTTGGGATTTTGAAAAAAAGACTGGACAAAACACTCAAAAACATACAAACAGGGACGAATGCTGCACTGGCAAGGAGATGGCTTGGGTATCTTTAATAAGGCTTTTCCATGTCTGAATTCCATGGGTCCATGAACTTTCACACAACTGGAGTTGAGTTGTAGTTTTTAGGTCCTGCATTGTTTCAGTGTGTAACTCGAAATCCAAACTGACTTTAACTGAGATTTTGAGTTCTTTCTAACTCAAGGATCTAAACCACGTCAGCTGACAAGGAAGAAAACAATTAAGTGAACCCTGTAAAATAAATCTATATAATAAATAAATAAATATTTTGCAAACCTCCATTTAAATCTTCTCTGCTGGCTGTTCCACAAGAAAGGGAGAAAATTGAAAGATGCTAAAAACTTGAACAGTTTCAGTATAGTACATATCCAGGAGAGGGACCTGAAGAATAAAGAGAGTATATTATAATGTGTTCCGGTTAGTCACAGACATCCTCAAGAAAAAACCATAGATGGTACCCCAACTGTTTTAATTCTTTGGTCAAATGCTGCAAAATTTTGGTGTTCTGTTTCCTAAGAAACCCAGCACCTGCTACACGCATATCACATGTGCATACACAGAAATGTTACTATTAATTACTGTTTATCCATTGTATTATGGTATCATCTAGGAGGCCTAAATTAGGCTAAGTACATGTCTGTACTGTATAGACATGTAGCAATGATGACTCTCCCTTCCCCAGACAGCTTTCAATCTACATGCCTGCCAGCATGCAACAGGTGAACAAAACAGACAGACAAGGTGGGGATGGGTCACGTTACGAGGATGAGGTAATGAAACAACAAGGAGAATTTGGCAGAGAAGCAGAAGTCACAGCTCATTGTTTGCCTAACCAGTGCAGGTGGGAGTGGTTTGTAGGCATGAGAGCAGAGATATGGACTGAAAAGGAATAAGGTGGTAGTCTGAGGAACTTTGGTGGGTGCATAGTGAGTGAATGTATAGAGGTATTGGAGAGCAAAGTGCACAAGTGGTTGACTCAAGGAGAGGTAACTGGCAGAGTGAAGGTGGTGAGCGTCTGCAAAAACACATACTCATAGGGGAACACAAATTTTCAGTTTAAAAGGCAGCGTAGTGACACCAGCTGTTGCAGAACATGCAGAAAATGTTCCTCAAATAATATATCATAAAATTAGTCATAGCTGATAGTTGTTCATGGGTTCAGTTAAAGTTTTAAGCAGTATGTTACACTAACATTTTCCTTTTCATATGTATGAAGAGCTTTATTTATAAATCCTATAGGGTTCTTGAGGTTCATTAGGAGAGAAGATCTGTAGGATCTTATTAAAGACCATCTGTTCAGGGTCTGGGATCATCACCTTGTCAGGCTGTGAGGAACATTGTGTCCAGCAGGAAATAACAAATACAGTTTTAAAATTCATAGGATGTTTTTTTGATTAATAATGCAGGCGCCTTACTTTGCCTCATTTTAAAGTCTGTTTCAGGGAACAATTGAAGTCTCCCGTTCCATTCTGAAGATTTTTGTTTCTTTGAAGAAGGCTGTCTTGAACTGAGTAGTTTTTTACCGATCTAAGCTTTTGGTATCACCATGGTTTTCGTTTGTTTGGGGTTTGTTTGTTTTTTTTTACAAGTACCAGTTTCTTGTCTAATTTGATATATTACTTGTCTCCTTAAAAATCTTAGTTGAACACCTTGCAAAATAATATTTGCAGAACTGTCATCGCTTTGTGATTAATAAAAATGTAGGCTACATGATCCACACAAAACACAGTTAACACTATTTGGGTTTTGAAACTGCAAAGACATAAAAGACCTTTTTTATGTTATTGCAAAATGTTATCAAAGCAATTACAATTTGTCACTATCTGTTATTTTTTAAAGAAGCAGAATAACTGCAAAACTTCCAAACTTTTCAAGGAAAAAAAAAAAAAGGATTTTAATGCAACTGTTCATTATTTAAAACACATAGAGAATTCTACCGGGAGCATTAGGAAGTCTAGACTCATTTTTTGCATATGGGCACAACATGCATTTCTCATTAATGTTAATTGGATTTATATGTCTACATCAAAGGAAAAATATAGATTTAAAAGTGCTACTTGGCCACGCTCAGATTGCATTCTCCCTTTGGCATTTTGCACATTTCCTAGTGCTTTTCTCAAATTCAGTTTGTTTTGAACTAAACAGAAGTTTACTGCTGTGTGTAATGATGCTTGCTTAATCCCTTTACCTGGTCCACCTATACAGCGAAGCTTGTTCTTTCATAACCTCATTCGGGAGGGGTAAACCTTTGCCCATGTCATTCTGCCTAGACTTGTGATCCTGGCAGACAGAATTTATGCTGACTCACAGCGTGGCTTCTAAGCTGAAAGGTCTACCATCGACATACATGATCTTCTCGCTGAGACAGCTACAAGAGAAACGCAGAGAACGAAAAAAAGCCCCTCTTCATAGCCTTTATCAACCTCACAAAGGCCTTTCACCTTGTCAGTAGAAGTGGACTATTTGAGCTTCTAGAAAAGATTGGATGTTGCCCCAAGCTCTTAAGCGTGATTCAGTCCTTCCATGAAAACATGTGCGGCATGGTCCAGTATGACAGCTCAGTCTGTGAGCCTTTCCAGATTTGTAGTGCGGTCAAGCAAGGCTGTGTACTTACCGCAGTTCTGTTTGGGATCTTCTTCTCCTTGCTACTGAAAAAAGCTTTTGGAATCTATTTGAACACAAGAAAAAAGCTAAGGGAATCTATTTGAACACAAGATCTGATGGAAAACTGTTCAATCTTGCAAGACTTAGATCTAAAATCAAGAGTTGGGAGGCCCTTATCCAACACCTCCTCTTTGCTGATGACACAGCCGTGACAACCCACACGGAAGTTCATCTCCAAAATCTCATGAACAGTTTTTCCAAAGCCTGCCAAGACTTCAGGCTTACTAGAAACTTAAAAAAGATTAACATAATGTTCCAAGAAGTTGAAGTACCTTCCTTCAACATCAAACATTATGAACTTGAAGTGGTGAATGAGCTCACATAACTATGGTCCACTACTGCACTCAACCTTTCACTTGAAACGGAACTCTACACCAGCATCGGAAAAGCTGCTACAACAATATCTAGACTGAGCAAGAGGGTATGGCAAAACAATAAACTGACAGATCATACAAAGATATGTGTATATCATATGTGTGTTATCAGTTACTTTTTTACTGGAGT
The DNA here is from genome assembly GCA_007922155.1 of Mesoclemmys tuberculata. NCBI lineage: Eukaryota > Metazoa > Chordata > Testudines > Chelidae > Mesoclemmys > Mesoclemmys tuberculata. The sequence goes on along the minus strand of ML675624.1, from coordinate 66,584,290 downwards.
GAGACATGGACCTCATAGCTATCAAGCCTTTTTTCCTGATGAGACTTTCTTATGCATTGTCTTTGTCAAATTTTTGGAATCTCCAGAAGGGACAGAGTCACCAACACTGAGATGATCAAGTGGGCTGGCATACCAGCATGCAAACATTCCTTCAACAGAGACACCTCTGCTAACATAGGCATGTGTGCTGAATGAATGATGGGTGCATCCCAAAGGACATCCTTTTTAGTGAATTGGCATCTCGATAAAGACCTAAAGGACGCCTAAATTGCATTTCAGGGATGTGTGCAAGCAAGGCCTCAAAGAAATGGATATGAATAACTGGGAAGATCACACTCAGGACTGCAGACTTTGGAAACAAGAGCTTAGGAAAGATCTTCAATGCTATGAAAGGAAGCAGTCCAGCTTAGAAGAGAAGAAAAGAGCTTACAGAAGGCAGAGCCCAAAAGGTTGAAACACTATCTTTAGATGTGACAAATGTAGCAGAGATTAATAGGTCTTTTCAGTCATAGCTGTGGCTGTAATAAAACCAACTGAGTAAATTTTTTACCTCTCAGGGGTGCATATCCGTGGTCTCTTGAGACTGCAGGATGCCTATTACTACTATTCAGGAGACTTTATTATGTTTTTCTCCTTTCCAAAGATCTTTTTCTGAATTATAGTACACGCCCCCTCTCCCCCCCCCCAAAAAAAGAAAAAGGGAATCAGAAGCATCCACCCCAAAAAGAACATCACTGTTGTTTCATCAAAAGTAGAAAGAAAGTAGATTTTATTCCTTCCTAAGGGTTGATAATTGAAGAAAATATTTTGGTGAATATTTTTACAAAACAATCTGCAGTCATTTTTGCTTGTGAGTTTTTTTACATTAGTAACATCCCATATTTCCAAACAAATGATATAGCTCAGGGGTACATGTGACTGTAAATATACTCAAGCATGTGTTTTATGCATAGTCTAAAAAACACAGAATTTCAGTTCACAAAGGAATTGCTACACTGGAGAACATATAGTATCATAGCTGTATTTTAACATTTATTTGCTAAGGTCTACATTGTAAACTTTTAACTTTCCCTAAGTAATGAGCAGTACATGTGTGTTTTGACCCCAAAACAGACCAGGGTACGATTTGTGACTCAAACTTACAATTTATTCTCTGGTTCCCTGTTACTTTGGGTGGGAAAAGTAATCTGCTACCACCGTTGTGCTACTTCCCATCTGCACCAGCTTTGATCTGCTGGCTGGCATTTTGGGGATGGAGGCATTCTCCCTCCTATCTGCCCACTATATGGCAGGGTGGGGGAATAGCAGCTCCCTGTGTGCACTGTGACCAACGATTTAATCAGGATAGGGCCCCACTGTAGGTACGTAGTGCTTGCTTAGTTTTTTGTAAGAGCTATACTCCTAAGAGGCATAAATCATATTCCTATCTGCATGATTTATCTAACACTAAACAATTTCCATAACTAAAAGCTCACATATGATTTAATACAATGTGAAATACAGAGGGAAAAAGCCATGGTAGCATCATCTATAGTTTTGGGTCCGCAAATCAATCTCCATTATAAGCTCTCTTTTTTCCATCACCCATAACTTTCTGAAACATTTCTTTTTAGGCTTAAAGGATCACTAGATGACTGTCCAAAAGGTGATTGTTTTTAGATGTTCAAGCAAAACCTATTGGTTCATTGCAGAGTTAGCTGACAGTGCGCAACATGCATTTTTCCCAGTGTCAGAAAAAGTTGTTCTTGTTTTTCTGGAAGGAACTCATCCAAAAACAGTTAAACTTTGAATCACCAATCTTGTCATATTGGTAGTTCCTAATGCATAGTACATTCTTTTCTAGTAGCACAAATGTTAGCTGGCAATTAACCAAGTGTTGAATGTGAACAAATTGACTCTGTGTATGCACAAGAGGACAATTCCTGCTAATGTCTGGGAGGATCTTTGGTGAATTTAAGCCTTCATAAATTTAAAATCATTAGACAAATTTTCCCCCAAACTATCTATTTGTTTAAGTGTTCAGTTCATGGCATGAAAAGACCGAAGACTATTTTTCCAAGTGCAAGTTGACAAAATAAGAGCAGAGGTTGTGAATACCCCAGTCTACTTTCTTTGTCAGAATTTAATCCTGTCATGTAAACAGACATACAAAAAAGCAGTCTAAGACACGAGATGCAGCAAATAGCACTTAAACTCATTTGAAGTTGACGTGCTGTGTCAATGTCCCCATAGACTACCCACCACTCCACAACACTCAGATTGCAGCAAAAAGATAGCCCAAAATATTTTCTCCTATCTTTGGCTGGCAAGATTGCACCTTTTCCTTTGAGATGTAGACCTTGCCTCAATGTTTTCAGCGCTTCTAGGATAAACTACTACAGTATAGTCAACCCCAGCTCAACAGTAAAGCCATGTGGAATGTGCAAATGATCCAACATATAGCATAATCACTAAGTACCACACATAAATGAGAGTTGGTCACACCGTTGATCCATACGTTGTGCTGGCTCCCGACTCTGTTCCAAATCGACTTTAAGGTCGTGCTGTTAATTTTTAGACCAAATTCTGCAAAGTGCTGAGCATCCTGAACTTCCACTGATTTCAGTTAACCCAATCAGATAACAGATTGAGTTTTAAACCTTTAATGGCCCTGGTCTTCAAGCCCTTCATGGACTTGGGCCCCAGTTGTCTCAGAGATTGTCTATAGCAGCTGGTACATCGTGACAGCTGCAACCATAAGGGAAGGTGAGGCTGACAGCGCCATGGGTGAAATTCCTGGGAGCAAGGAGGTGAGTATTCTCATGACAGACGCTCTGCTATGGAATTCATTACCCTCAAATCTTGCCTCTTTTAGGTCGTAATTAATGTAGAAGATCTTTCATGGGTTATCTGCACTGGGGTGAATGTTACCTTTATTTTGTCCATCTGACACCCTACTGCCAACAGTTCTGTTTTTACCTCAAATAAGGAAATGTTAGTGATAATTCTATCTGGCTTAAGAATATCTTTTCCTTTCTTTAGTAGTGGTTCTTTGTCAATGGATGGAGTTCTTTTACCCTGCACTTATTAAAAAGCACAATTTTTAAAAGTTGAGCAAAATAGCTTTTACAATTGTGAAGCGGGATGGGTTTTCCTTTGCTTTTGTAGTCAAGAGCACTGCTCACTCTAACTGACACAGATGCATGCCTCAACATCAAAAAGAAAAAAAATAGGAGGGGGAGTGGTGTATTGATGGTTTCACATCTACAAAGAATTCTCCCCAAGGTGCACTCATGCATCTGTTATATATTTAGGTAAATGTAGACTGACAGCTTTAGAGATTTATGCAGGTGAGCATCTGTGCATACAAGACCATAACAAGCAGCTGTGAGGTGGAACAACAGGGTGGTGAAGTGTTCCATTATGGTAAAAATGGTTATCATAGTAGGAAATTTATATAAAATGATAGAGAGCTTTTCAGACGTTTGGAAGTCATTCTCTGTCCTGCCCTCCCTCAGGATTGTGGTTGCTATGAGGTACAAAACAACCATCTCCTTGGTAGTGGACTACAGTACATCCATAGACAGGTGTTGTCTTTGGCTGATTCATCCCATCAGTACTGAAGATATCTATGTCAAGATTTTATTTATTATTAATTATACTGGTGAAATGCTAGAAAATATCTATTTTACTTGTGAAATATCATTCCAGCAATAGAATCAAATGGGCATCAAATTGTTTTTATTTCAGCTGGAGTAAGATAAATGACATCACTCTTCTGATACTATACATGCAGTTTGTTTGAGGAAAAATACAACAGCAAAAACTCTGTTAAATCACAGAACAGTGGAAGTTTATTCAACTGATGTCTCCTTTTTTAAGGATGACAGCAACATATATATCATTTCATCATATACTTCTGAAGTCAACAGCACCTTCAGTGCTAGAAACTGACCTTCATTTCTCTCGCGCCATCATAAATCTATTTAATTGTTTTGACATGGTTGACTGAATTACAAATTATTGCCTTAGTAACAAATCTGAATGTAGGCAACATTATTGGTACAGATGCTTCTGCAGTGCACCTCTGTCACAGCTTAGTGCTATAAAAATATAGATGATTAAATGTGATATTTAAAACTTACAGTCCGCCTGCAATAGGGTAATACACCAATCAAGTAGTCATGCAAATTCAGCTTGAGTCCTGTGACCATATTACAGTATTCTCTAATATCAAACATTAGCACTTATAAATGTGGTCATGGGTAACAAGATCTCTCAGGGGGCTGGTATTTAATTCCTGTCATCACTATACATTACTGGAGCACAAGTTCTGTTTTTGAGGGTGAAGATGACATTGAGGAAAGCCATTTATCAGGAATGTGGACCTGATTCTTATCTCACCAACATTGGATTTCATTGACTTCATTGGATCTGCTCCCATTTTATACTAGCATATATGAGATCAGAATCAGGAACTGGGTTTTAGTAGGTTTTATTTAACACTGCTGCACTGTTTTTGAACACGTGCCAATTGAAAAATATGGTTGCATATTATTATAATGTCTGAAATGGGCCCCATTAACTTTCTGAAATCCACCTTTGTCACTGTCTAGGAACTCAAAAATTAATCTACTGGTGAAATATGAATAATGGAGTGACTGAACCATGGCATGTTTTATTTTTCCAGATGTGACAGTATAAAGGATAGTATTCCTCTGGGGTCAGACACCTGCAGCTGACTGGCTAATTAGACCCACCTGATGCACCTGGGAAAAGACCAGCAACTTAATTAGCTGATCCTCATAAAAGGAAGAGCAGGAAATGAGAGAGGGGCCTGTAATATGTGCCAAAGGTTAGAGCAAGTGTTGGGAGAAGCAGCCGCAAAAAACATGAGGGGGATCTGGGAAAGTCCTGTTATCACAAAGAGCTCTGAGGTAAGAGCCAGGAACTTTTGGGTTGATGAACTCATGGGGTAAGGGACAGACTTGGGGGAAAGGGACTAACCTGTACATACTTTATGGGAAAATGCTGTGATGGCTTTATGGGGAAAGGCTTAATCTGTTTTAGTTAAGAAGACTTGAAATAAAACCCGCAGCAATTAATTGGACTGGAGCCTACCCATCTTGGATTCTTTGAGAGGACCGCAGGCAGGATTGCCTCAGGGAGGAACTGGCCCTGTCAGCACCAGCTTGGGTCCAGCCAGAAAAGGGTGCTATAAGATAGGCCAAATCCTTCACACCCAATTTGAAAGCCATTTTAGTGCTGTCCAGAAATGTTTCTGAAGAGATGAAAAAGGAAATTGCTTTTGTTCTGCACATATAAGCAATTTTATTCAGTGTTTTCTCCAGCTGTTCTCTAGGAATTCGGATGGTGGTAAACAAATCTCTTCAAACTCAATCTCCTTCAACTGGGCTACAAGCACTAAAAGACATGATAAAAGCAAGGCCAACAAGTCAAAGGGAAATCCAAGTCTGGCAGGCACCAGAGTTTCGAAACTTATGGCTGTCTGATGGCCTCTTTAAAAGGAAGGTGTAGTCCCATTTCCTGTCTGCTGGACAGAATTCCTCAGAAAAATCATTAGGGGTGGCAGCCTTTGGTGCAGTCTTTGTAGAGAGTCTGAGGATCATGAAAAGTGAGCTTCTGTCATACTCCCAGAAATGATCCAGGAACAGAGAGACATGATGGGTGGGCAAATGAGAAAGCATCTTGCTACCTCTGCTCATGATCTAGCTGTTCAGTGGCTGACTTTAGTGATTAGAGCTATTAGTTTGACCATCTGTAAAATGGCGATAATGATACTGACCTTCTTTGTAAGAAGATGAGATTACAAACTTGACTGATAAAGGAGATAGTGTTGATGTAATATACTTAGGCCCGGTCTACATTTACCTGCAGGATTCGGTGGCAGTCAATGGGAGATACGCAAGTGACGTAAAACACTTCTCCTGTCGACTCTGTGGCGTATCCTCCTCCACACTCCTCTGCGCTACGCCACTTACCAGGGTGGTTTTCCTGCATCACTTGCTGGATCGACTGAGCGGGTCTACAATTTGCCGCCGTCAGTGTAGACCCAGCCTTAGACTTCTATAAGGTAATTGACTTGGTACAGCACGCCATTTTGATTAAGAAACTAGAATGATACAAAATCAACATGGCATATATTAAATAGATTAAAAACTGGCTAGTTAGTCTCAAAATGTAATTGTAAACAGAGAATCATCATCAAATGGGTATGTTCCCATGGAGTTGCACAGGAATTAGCTATTGGTCACCACTTAACACCTTTTCAATGATCTGAAATAAAACATAAAATCATCCCTGATAGAATTGTCAGATAATGAAGAGAACAAGTCACTGATAGAGAGCAAACTGGACCAGTTGATAAGCTTGGCACAAGCAAACAGTACATGTTTTAATACAGCTAAATGTAAAGTCCTATATCTAGGAACAAAGAAAAAAGTCCATAATACCCACATTGGTTAGCCGGGGCTAACAGGGTCTGAGCCTAGTTACGCCACTGGGTGGCAACTGGAGAGGTGCTAGGTAGGGATAATTGATGATCAAACCCAGGTGAGGAGAATCTGGGCCTTCATAAAGGAAGGGCAGTAAAAAGGGGGCTGGGAGACCGAGCTGAGAGGCAGTTGGGAGTTACATCTCTTGGGATTTGAGGGGTCTATATTGAAAATCCCAGGTGAAAACCTGTGGGTCTTAGTAACCCCCCAGGAAGATGGGTTGAAGAGACTGTGGATATTGGAACTTTAGATATTGTTTTATGGGACTTGGGACTGGAGTATCCTGAACTAGTTGTGGAATTAACCCTTGACAGGGTGGAGGGATGAGTTATAGAAGATGCAGACCACTGAAAGACCAGAGTTGACTGTGTGAAGGGAGAACTAGACTGTCAGAGCTGCTATGCTACACCCAGCCACTAGGGAGTGTAGTCCACAGTGAGTCCATTCCTCTACACACCATAGTTACACTATGGGGGATTCTACCCTGGGAAGCAGTGACTGAAACAGACTTGGGGCTCATAACTGATAATTGGCTGTGCATGATCTCCCAATGTGATGCTGTGGCCAAAAGGGCTAATGAGATTCTTGGCTCTATAAACAGGAATATTGAATAGAAGGGATGTTATGTTACATCCGTATTTGGCACTGAGAGTGACTGCTACTAGAGTGTTGTGTCCAATAGTGCTGTCAACAATTCAGGAAGGATGTTGATAAATTGGAGACAGTTCAGAGAAGGGTCATGAGAACAAGTAAAGGATTAGAAACATGTTTTATAGTGATAATCAAAGAGTTGAATAGCTTATCAGAGAGAAGGCTAAGGGGTGACTTGATCACTGTTGATTTATAAGTACCTATATTAGGAACACCAATCTGATAATCAAGGTTTCTTCAAACTGGCAGACAAAGGTATAACAAGATCCAAGGGTTGGAAGTTGAAACTAGACAAGTTTAGATTGGAACTAACGTGTGATTTTTTTTTATTTTTTTTTAAAATGTGGTAATTAACCATTGGAACAACTTAAAGTTTGTGGTGGACTCTCCATCATTGGACATTTTTAATATATGCTCTAATTCAAACAGGGTATCAATTCAGGGAAGTTCTATGGCCCGTGTGTGATGCTGACAAACCAGGTGCCAGCTCTTGCCAAGGCTTTAGGCCTCAGCTGAGCACTGACAAATTCATGACTGGAAAACCATCTGTTTCACCTGTGTGTTAGTGTGGTTAATCTGGATATTGGATTTATAACAGTGTGTTTAGACTTTATGAAAAGCTTGTAAATTTTTGCATTTATTTATCTCACTTATATTTCTTTATCACTTAATGTATAGTAATATTTAAGCTTTTGTTTTGTAACCATAAAAAATGCTTGCTCTGAAACTGAACCCAGTCAGGGAGGGATTATCTCCTTTGCATCAAGAAGGCCTATCAAAACTAAATGGGCCATTTGTGGGACATCACAAAATTAGTTGCCTCTTGCACCAATGAAGAGACTACATGCAAAAGTTTGTAGCAGCTTGACTTCTGGAAGAAAGAACTAAAAATAGCTGACAAAATTCTTTTTGATCTTTTGCTGTTTGGACTCTCACAGGGCCGGAGCTATCAAACAGAAGCAGAGATCCCCAGGGTCAACCTGGGTTAGCTCTAAAAGACAATCAGCTGACAGATTACTATAAATCTGTCAACTCTTGAAACTTATTTGTGTATATATCCTTGCCTGCTTTAACCTTGTAATAACTCTCTCATTTGTTTTCTTATCTAATAAATCCTTACATCTGACACCAAAGACAACTCTTGTAGCCAATCCTATAGTAAATTAGCTAAGGTACAAACTGACCTGGGGTAAGTGACTGACTGGTCCTTTGGGACTAGGAGTGATGTGACTATTTTGTGATCTTTGGTGTCTATCTATCACTAAGTCCAGCTTGCCTGGGTGGCCAGATAGACTGGAATGCCCAAGGCAACTGTCTGATTCCATGGTAAGACCATAATGGTGCTTTAGAGGTTCACTTATGTTACCATTATAGAACATACAATCAGTATGAGACCACTGCCCTGTTTCCGGACAATCTGCTCTGAGGTTGGCATTCAGGGTTGTGGGCCATTCCAGACCACATGACACTTTTGGTCTCAATGTTCCCAATGAGAAAAACTAAGCTTCAGGGTCCTTACATCTTGCCTTTAAGGAAGAAGCAAGCAAGATTTTTATTTATTTATTTATTTTGGCCAGGTTGAGAACTTGGGGGTCAAAAGGACTGAACATCTTTTATAGGGGAACCCCCCGGTGCTTGGGAAAGGAATGGTTTGTGATAGAAGGGAATGGACTAAGCCGGTTAGATCGTAGAGGTCTTGGATGTGGTGGGGGAGTTGTGATGCCTGTAGGAAGTAGAGACATACCAGGATCCCATGTGGAAGTTGGTTAGGTACCTGGTAATGTAAACATGCATATGTCGAGGATAAAGTCAATCTTATCAGAAAAGCCTGTTCTGGCCAGTCCAAATGTATACAATCTTTGAACCATAAATGCATCAGGCACTGGTTTAGGTTTAGTTTTGATGCAGTCAGAGGAAAGTAAGAGAAAGCACTCCCTTGGTGTCCTGAGTAAAGAACACAACACCTTCTGACCAGAATTACTTGTCAGAGACAAAGAACATTGTGCCATTGTGTGGGCAATCAAACAGTTAAGGCCCTATCTCTTGAACAGAAAATTCAGAGTTCTGATTAGTCCCTATTAATTTGGTTTACAAAGAACCAAGAACACCAGTCCCAAACCGCTGCAGCGGAGCATGACTAGGGTGACCACACATCCCATTTGGCTGGGACAGTCCCCTTTTTAAGCCCTGTCCTGGGCAGCCTGACTCCTTTTGCAAAACTGGGTATTTGTCCCATCTGCTCTTGCCAACTGACATCATCCAACTAACCACCATTTGCCAAAAAAGATGGGGCATGCCCTTTGGGTGGGGCATGAAGGAAAGTTCCAGGGGGCTTGGGCTGTCGGGGGGAGGAGGGAAGGGGGAGGTACTCGGGCCGGCCTCACTCAGTGTCCCATTTTCACTTTGGGAAATATGGTCACCCTGAATGATGCTCAAAGACTATGACATGGAAACTTGCATATTAAAAGGAAAGAAAATATAGTAACAGTTGTTCTGTCGAAGGAAGTGGTTTCTGATCCACTGCCTACAGTTCAGCCAGTGGCTGACCCTCCTGCAGCATTGTAAGAAGGGAGATGTGACCCTCGGATCCCCTCATGCTCACTGGTAGGGGGAGCACTATACCGCAACTTAAATCAGGCCAGACACACTCATTACCCTAGCACGCTCTTGTCATAATATGTATTTAAAAGCTGTCATATAAGGTATCATGTGTCAAGTGGTGACACGCTGGTCCAAAAAATCATTGTGATATATATGTACAGGATTTGTACGAAGAGTTGTGTGTGTGTGTGCTGGAAATATGTCCTTAAAATGTGTTTGGGAGGCACTGCATAAACCCAGCTTGCAACAGACAAAGGAGTATAGAGTTGTCTGTCTGACCAGCTTTGCTGCAGGCAGAGGACAATGAAAGTGTAAGGTAAACAAAGCCATCAGGCTAGTGAATGGAGGAAGGAGTATAGTGAGTTTGCATCCCTGATGCTTTCCTGGCTCTTGAGGCAGAGACAATGGTAATATAAGGGAAGCAAGAAGGCATTTTAGTTAGTCATCGCTTAGGAAACAGCACCCTGTGAAAGATGGATCCTTTTGAGCTGCTGATAACTTTCTGTAAGAGAGAAACTTTTTTTAGGCAAAGATATAACTTGCTAGAATGAAGTTTAAGGCTATCTCTACACTCAATACCTTACAGTGGCACAGCTGTACCACTGCAGTTGCGCTGCTGTAAGGTCTCCCGCATAACCGCTTTATGCCCATGGGAGAGAACTCTCCTGACGGCATAATTAAACCACCTCCAGTGAGTGGTGGTAGGTCTGATAGCAGGAGATTCTCCCCCACTGACATGGCACTGTCTCCACCGGCACTTTTGTTGGCAAAACGTATGTTGGTTAGGGTGTTTTTCTTCACACCCCTGACCAACAAAATTTTTTCTGACAAAAGTGCTAGTGTAGACCAAGTAGTCACTAGAAAATGTTTTTGGTTTTTGGTTTTGTTTGTAACCATACCTCTCTCTCTCATCCTCTTGCTTTGTATCACTTAAATCTGTTTTTCGTTAGTAAGCTTATTACTTTATTACAAAGAACATGTCGGCGCTGTACATTTAATATGAAATGTCAGTCATCGGCTAACCTAATTGACTCACGTGTGCTCTGTCTCCTTGGGGGCAGTGAATTTAATTTCTGTGAGAGGGACTGGACGTTGCAGGGAAACGTCAGTAGGGAACTCAGGCTCACTGGTTGTTACCTGGAAGGTAAGGTTGAGATTGGCGGAGTCTCAAAGAGCTTGCTGGCAAGGCAGTGTGCTAAGGAGTTGACACAGAGCATAGCACCTCAAAGCTCTTACTTGCTGAGGCAGAGGGGTGACGTAGTGGCTTATAGTTTTGAGTGTCCTGAACAGCAAGTCACAGCATGTAGACTATTTTGGTTTTAGATCTTCTCTAAAATACGCCTTGTTTTAAATAACTAATACTTTGCTGTATGGAAATGGTTTGGCCACTGATCTCCACTATCTTAACTCTCGGAAGTAATGGAATTGCAGGTTCTGAGCCTAAATCTGACCTGCTGAAGTAATCACAGTTGATATCCAGGGGCTTTCAGCCTAGGGCCTGATCTGAGTGGGAAAATTGTGTGATTCCATCCTGATGGTGGTGATGGTTTGAGGCCTGAGACTGAGGGGCTTGTGCTCAAGAAGACCCAGACGGGGTCTGCAGTTAGCCGATAAATGAAAGTCATCTATCCCATCATGTCTTTCCATGTTTCAATGTAACTGAGTTCTTGCTCAATCTTTCAATCTGTTTATATTTCATCTGGGCCTGCTTAGGAGATCACAACCTATCTCTGTTTCCCTGTCTGGAGGGACACCAGTCTATTGTGATTGGATCCAACTGCTTAATCTCACATGCCTCTACATTTCCTGGTTCTGAATAGTGATGATCAGTGTTCCTACCTCTGTCTCCGTCAAGTGCCAACCCCCTTCCTAGGCGGTGGGACCCCACAGGCTGGCTGCTAGAACTGGTGGCTCATCCCTTCCAAACTTCAGGTTCCTTCAGGTTCATCTTGGCTGTGGGAGCCCTGTTTTCCTAGTTACACCCTTCAGGGACCACATGAAAGCAAAGCAAGGAAATACAGGTTTACCAGAGGGCATTTCCATCCACAAAGACTTTCTACTCTAAAAACAAAAGAGTTTGAGATCTGTGGTAAACAGCAAACACTTATGCAATCCCCTAAATCTAACTCATTTCTTCTGAGAGTCTAGGATTTGGTTTGTTGCCCAGATCAGGTATTTAGACTTCTAACTTCCATTATTTCTGTGGAAATTAGGAGCCAAAATACCTTTGAAGATTTGGGCCTGAGTCCTTAGTGCAGGCAGGTCTTCCTGCCTCCCTGGATCAGTCATCTGCATGTGGTGATGGGTAGGGCCCTTGCTTAGAGAAACAGATTTCTTTTAAAACAATCTGTCACTTTTCCTGCCCATGAACTTCTGTGAAATTTCCACTCTCTCCTGGTCAGCTTCTGGGTAAAGAGTTGTTCAAAGTCAACTGCCCACATTGGCAGCAAACCACTAGGGTTGACCCATTTAATATTGACGGCACTTGATTTCTCTGTTGCAGGTTTCCAGATTTTGGAGAGCTAGTTTCAATTCCCTGCTTCACCACAGATCTTCCTGTTAGACCTTAAGCAAGTTATTCATTCTCTCTATGCTTCAGTTCTCCATTTGAAAAATAGCCATAGGGATACTATCCTACTTTACAGGTGTTGAGGATTAATACATTAAAGATCGTGAGGTTCTCAGATATTATGGTGATTGGGGTTATAGATGCATACTGTTTCATAGCTGGAGTAGAGTAGCTATTTCCTCTAGAAGTTTTGAATTTTACAGAAGTTAGTCAACTAGAGCACAGTGGCTTTCACTCTCCAAGAATCTCCCATATAGTTCTTTTGCTGACTTTCTTCTCAATGAAATACAAAATGGTGTCCATGACCAGACTGGTCAGTCAATGTTTAAAATCAAGCATTCAAGACTTCCATTATTGTCATAGTATCTAGGAGTCCCAGTATTAGCCCAGGATCCCATTGAGCTAGGTGCTGTAGAAACATACAGACTCCCCAGGGGTCTGTACTGGACCAGTAGTGTTCAACATATTTATAAATGGTCTGGAAAAGGGGGTTGATAGGGACGTGGCAAAATTTGCAGTTGTTACAAAACTACTGAAGATAGTTAAGTCCAAAGCCGACTGTGAAGAATTACAAGGGGATCTCACAAAACTAGGTGACTTGGCAACAAAATGGCAGAGGAAATTCAATGTTGACAAATGCAAAGTGGAAAACATAATCCCAACTATACATACAAAACGACGGGGTCTAAATTAGCTGTTACCACTCAAGAAAGAGATCATGGAGTCATTGTGGATAGTTCTCTGAAAACATCCACTCAGTGTGCAGCAGCAGACAAAAAAGCTAACAGATTGTTAGGAATCATTAGAAAAGGTATAGATAATAAGACAGACAATATCATGTTGCCTCTTTTAAATCCATGATATGCCCACATACTGTGTGCAGATCTGCTCGCCCATCTCAAATCAGATGTGTTGGAATTGGAAAAGATACAGAAAAGGGCAACAAAAATGATTAGAGGTATGGAACAACTTCCATCTGAGAAATTAATAAGACTGTGACTTTGCAGCTTGGAAAAGACACGTTTAAGGAGGAATATATGGTAGAGGTCTATACAATCATAACTGGTGCGGAGAAAGTAAACAAGGAAGTGTTATTTACTGCTTTTCATAACACAAGAACTAGAGCTCACCAAATAAAATTAATAGATAGCAGGTTTAAAATGAACAAAAGGAAGTATTTCTTCACACAATGCACAGTCACTCTGAGGAACTCTTTGATGGAGGATTTTGTGAAGGCCAAGACTATAACAGGGTTAAAAAAAGAACTAGTAAATTAATGGAGGATAGTTCCATCAATGGCTATTAGCCATGATGGGCAGGGATGCAAAAGCGTGCTCTGAAGCGTCCATGGCCTCTGTTTGCCGGAAGTTGGAAATGGGCGAGAAGGGATAGATCATGTGATGATGACCTGTTCTGTTCATTCCCTCTGAAGCACCTGGTATTGGCCACTGCTGGAAGACAGGATACTGGGCTAGATTGCATTGCAGGGTCGGTTGAAAAGAGAGAGACCGAGCTGGGTGGAGTGATAAGAAGCATTTATTTGGTTACAGCTTCTAGTCCACTTGTTCCCCTTTGCCTCACGACCAACAAAGTGAGCCTCAAATTCACTACTTTACAACTCTTTATCTAAAATAATATGTAAATACACACATTTCTACAACAGCCCCTAAAATCCCTATCTGGTAATATAAAAGATTATAAAATGAACATTAATTGTGAGGGGAGGTTTATAATTATATCTGTCCATTTGTTAGTTCCCAGGAAACTTGCATAGCATATGCTTTTTATCTTAACAGCAGAAATGGCCATGAAGCTTCTTAACAAACTAGCAATAAGGGAAGAACTAGGAGGAGACATCCTGAGCCTTTCCTAACAAGCATGCTGCCTGGGAAAGAAGAGAGAACACCCTTTTATCATGTTCTTTGTCCAGGTGGTGAGGGGAGGAATGGTTGGGGTGGCAGGGGGGACATAGCCCTCGTTTCCTAATGTCAAGGTTAGAAAGTTGCTGTGGTTTGCTTCTCCCCCCCTCCTTAACTTCAAGGCTAGAAAAGTGCTGTAGTTTGCACATGATTATTGCTTGTGTAGTATATGGCCTTTTTAGTCCAAGTCAGGGGTCCCACGGAGGACAATTCATGTCCAAAGACTGGGCCCAACTCCCAGCCCCCCAGAAATGTGGCCCAGTGCTGACATCCTTTGTCCCCGCACCCACAGATTGACCATTGGACCAATGACTGTTCTTATGTACTTATAGACTTTAAGGTCAGAAGAGACCATTATGATCATCTAGTCTGATCTCCTGCACATTGCAGGCCACAGAACCTTGCCCACCCACTCCTGTAATAGTCCCATAATCTCTTGCTGAGTTACTGAAGCCCTCAAATCATGATTTAAAGACTTACAATTACAGAGAATCTGCCATTTCCACTAGTTTAAACCTGCAAGTGACCCGCACACCAGGCTGCAGAGGAAGGTGAAAACTCCCCCTGCTATTGAGAAAGATTAACTTGAATTATCATGGGGTTAAAACCATGTGGCTAGCCAAGTTTTATATATTTTCATCATACATGTCAAAAGTCAATGGAGTTGCACCCAAATGAAACAGCTGTGAGAAGAGAATTTGGTCCAATTTTGAATTTTTTTGACCCATTGTACTTGGGCCCATGTTCCTACACAACCCAGAGACCCCATTGACAAGTAGACTGTCCAATAATGATGTAACTGTAACCTGACTGTCTTTCTCAAAGTTTCTACTGGCAGTCTTTAATTGTGCTGATACTATGATGTCCAACAAGCTGCTTCCAGATAATGCAGAAAGGCTTTGGTTTTTGCCCAGATTTGATTATATGTACTAATGGCTATTTGTAAATCTCACAAGAGTTTTTATTGCATATTCTTAAGCACTTACCAGAAATGTCACATTGTTGTTTTAAATGATCAGTGCACACTTTTAAGGCTAGCCATTATTTTTACAATAAAATTTGTATTGACCTTGTTCACTCAGAACAAAACTAAATGCTGTGGGATACACTGTGACTTCAAGAGAGAGCCCTGTGTGGTAAAGGGAGGGTTTCATAGATGCACCAGGGTTGTGAGCCTGAATGGCGCTGCGCACCATCAGTTCCCATTGATTTAAATAGAATTTAAGAGTGTGCAGTAACTTGTAGGATCAGGCCCCACAGCTTGGGGAGAGGTATGGAGTGTGTGCCAGAGCAGTCTGTGTTCACGCCAAGGTGCAGCACACTTCTTCCTATGTCTGCTGGCTAGTGGGGAGATGGAGTTAGGAATCTGCCCTCACACCACTGTATTGGGCAAGGATAATGCTATTAGTGATTCTTGCACATCCAGAGTGACATGTCTGGGATTGTGTAGGACCCTTGAACAGAGGCATAAGAGGCCTCCTTCAACTCCCATTCTCTTTATGCACCCTGCAGGACCAAACGCAATCCGGCCCTTATACAGTGATTTAGCAGACAGCACTACTTTGGATTCAGTTTCAACTGGGGGAGGGAGGAGGTAGAAAAGGGGGGTGAATCATCTTTTTATACAAACTGTGTGATGTGTTTCACTGTCCAAGATCATAGCTGGTATCTGACAAAATTTATATCAAAGTACTTAGTATCTGATTAAAGGGGAAAAAGTGGATTTGTCATATTCCTAGTTCTATGCAACACATTTAAATAAAAGCTATGTAAACCCGCTTTCTCTTTCTCTCTGATTAGAACCAAAATGCCTGTGGTTCCTCAGGAGTTTTCAAAATCCTCCATTTGTCATTTTTATTTTGAATAAACCAGCAGATCTTTGACTAAATAAGCAATGATTTAATGCAAAGGATGAGAATGTTTAAAAATAATAAATCAATCACAAGAAAACATATGCATGTTTTATGGATTAATATCTGGGATATGTTAATTGATGTACTCTCGTGTGAGTTTCAAGAACATGCAGATTATTCCAGCTAAAATGAAAGCATGTGTCATTATCTCCAAAGAGTTCCCAGAAGCCCAGTAACGGTGGCTAATGACAGCACAGTGTGAATGTGAAGCAGCTGTGAATTATTTTCTGATACAATCACTGCAAGGCTAACAATGTAACAAGAAATAGCTCTTATCAAAAATTTCCATTATTTTCTATTTTTCTTAGCCATTTAAAAATAAAGCCCCTTTGCATTTTTGTATCCTGACATTGCACTGCTAGGACTTTTGTCACGGTTCCTCTTTCATATTAGAAAAATGATGGCTCTCACTTTTTTGTCTTGCCAACAAGTGTTTAAGTATGATACATAATTAAATTGACAGTCTTACCTTGTTGAACTTCATAACTGGGTTCACTTGTAGCCAATTAAAAATATTTAACCTCAGGGGACAGATTCAGGACTATATATAGCTGCACCTCTGTTTAGGATATTGTTTGCAGTCCTGTTTAATACTTGTCAAAAGGGTTAAAGTATTCACCACCACAAAGGCTGGCCATTTTCTTGAGGCTGAACAGTTTGGCTTTGTCAGCTGGAGGGAAGGGGTTCTAGCCTTGAGAGTTGGTTACTGCCTAGAGTAAGTGTCAATGACCCAATCTCCTTCACCAAGAAATTGTTCTTTGCCACTCTGTGCCATCATTACCTACTGCTGGTCACAGTTCTCTCAGGCTGGGAACTGGTAGGGGAGATGTGGCATGCACATGGATTCAAGATAAGAGACAGAGATCTTTGAAAGGTCTGAGAATCATTATTTGGTGGGCTGGGACTTTTGGCCCAAAAGGTCAGGAGTGAGAGTGGTGTCAGCCTGGATGACCTTCATAGTGTGGGTGAGTGCATTTATCTTCCTCCTCCTTCTTCTTCTCCTTTGTCTTGTCCTGTCCACTGGAGTTGTTGGTTCTTGTTCTTCATCTTTAAATGTTCTTGTTAAATGCATCTTCCAAGCTGATACCTGCCTCCTTCAAATCCTCTTTCAGCACCTCAAGCCACCTTTTTCTAGATCTTCCTCATGACCTTTGTTCCCTGACTACTCACTCTTGTCCTCCCTGGCCAACATATCCCACATTTGTCAGCTTCTCTGCGATCATGGCTCAGAACTTTTCATTATGTAACCTGTCTGTGTTGTCTCACCCAGCAGCCACCTGAGCAGTCTCCTTTTAGCAGTGTTAAGTAGTTCTTCTCTCTCTCAGGCTGGTAAGCATTCCAGCGAGGTATGGAACAGGAGAAATGTTTAAATGGTGAGCAGCAGTCTCACTGTTGAGCTAATTCATCAAACATTTAAACCAGGGGGGAAGGCTCCTACCCAAGAACTTGAGGCCCCCAGAGCAGCGCCTGCTCATATTGCAGGGGAAGGGATGGCGCTGGGCTGGCTCGTCCCTGAGAGCTCGAGGGCACAGCTGTAGCGGCTCAGAGATTGTGTGCTGGGGGGAGGAGCTGCTGTGCTCAGTAACTGAGGCCCGGTCTACACTTACCTTGGCGATTCGGCAGCAGTCGACAGGAGATACACAAGTGATATAAATCACTTGTGTATCTCCCGTTGACTTTGCAGGGTCTCCTGCGCGATGTCCATACTGCGCTGCATCTAAGGGAACAGCGCTCCCTTCGATGCAGCACTACTCCACTTACGGGGGTGGTTTTCCTGCGTCGCTTCCTGGTTCGACTGAGCGCGTCTATACAGACCGCTCAGTCGATCCACAGCAATCGACGTGATTTGCTGCCGTCAGTGTAGACCCAGCCTGAGTTACTCATTCATTAACTGAGCAACTCAGTCATTAACACATAAATCATCAACTCTTTAACTCCCCCAGTCATCAGCTCATTAACACGTCAACCATTCTTAACCATTTTATTTTAACTTTTAAACACTTAAAACTATTTATAAAGCTGGAATGTAATGCAAGAATTTTTTATGCGTCTTTAACCATTTTTAACCATTTTACTTTTCACTTTTAAACAATAAAAACTATTTATAAAGTTGCAATGCAATGTGTGTCATTATTTAAGCTTACAAAGGTAGCAGGTCATTGCAGTAGGTCAGCAAACACTTAACAGGTTGACCTGCACACCCTTTTGGTCTCCCCTCTAAAAGTCAAACCCACATGATTCTGCCCAGCTTCCCTTTCCCCCCAACTGAATGTCACAGGGGAAGGAGTTCACAGAATTTAACCCTTCTATATTTAGAAAGTTTAAATGGATTTCTCATTAATCAAATTTTTACATCCCTAATTCCAACCCATACATTATGGCTGGCATAATCATGATCTTATGCACTTTGTTCTTTAGTTTTCTTGGTGTATTCTTATCACAGAATTCCTATCAACTCCTTCCATTTATTTCAAGAGCTTTTTATGTGGCTCCTCAGGTCTATTCTGTCTTTTGTTATCTGATTTGTAAACCATTTTCTTTTAATTCAGACCTCCATAGTCCTGGGTTTATAGTTCATTTGTATCTTCATGGCACAACATAATGTCATCAACGAAAAACAGTGTCCATAGAACCTTTCCCATAATCTCTTGTGTCAAGGTGTCCATGACAATCTCAAACAGGAATGGATTTAAGACTGATCCTTGATGTAGACCTACCTTCATAGTGAATGGCTCGTGATAGCTGCACGTGCTTCTCATTACTATTGTGTTATTGGTCCATGACAATCTGATCACATATCTCCAGCAGAGTGCATGACCACAGTCACCACCATAACAATTCTTTAGGAACGTCATAAGCCTTCTATAAATCCATAAACACTAAGTGCAATTCCTTGCATTTCTTCTGTACTTCTTCTGCATCCATTGACTTTTCTGGCCAAATTGGTTGTTGCTTTTTTGATTTTCCAGTTCCTTCTGAAGTCTTTTATCAGTAATTCTTTCCAGACACTTCATTGTGTGACTCATTAACTTGACAGGTCAGGAATTAAAACATTATTGCATACCTTCTTTATGCTTGAAGACAAGGACCAATGTCCACACATTGTGCATTTTTTTAGTATAAAGAATTAAGTTGAAAAAGTTCATCATTACCACTCCCTCAAGGCCTAATGCTTTAAATACTTCTGATGGTACACTATCTGGTCCCACTGATTTCCTGTTTCATCAGCTTTGGCACAGAGTTTCCACAATAATGATAGGTTGGCTAAAGTGGAGATAGTGCAGAGAATTCTGAGGGTATATCAAGAGCTGAAAAGGTCCTTGTTTCATATTTCTGATGTCATAATTACAATTAAAACCATTTTTTGGTACTGACAGGAAGAAACAGGTAATAAGCATTTTCCAACCTATACACCTTCAAATGATTGCTTCTGGATTTAGAGCATATGTTTTACAAAGGGTACTGAGTGGATTTTGTATGTCTTCTGAAGTCAGTTTACAAGATGTGGCCCTGGACATGCCAGAGAGAGGAGAAGTTGTTCTCATTCCAATTAGTGTCAATGGAAAATTCCCAAATGCCAAAGCATTTGGAACTGTATTTATGAATTGAGATTAAAACCTCCTTGAACATAGTTTTGATTCCACCAGAAGCTTTCATCTGTCAAGCAGCAAAGTTAATTCTTCATGCAGTCTTTGTAACTTCACATGTCTAACTTGCATATTCTGTGCAGTAGTTCCTATTATTTGTGTGGCTTCATGAGTAAGAAAACAATATACAGTTTTGTTACAATAAACTTTCTTGCCACCCCACATTACTTTATTTAGATGGTATGACGATGGTAATAAATAGGCTGCAGTGAAATTTGTTTATATGACAGGAGTTCTATCATCCCTGGAATCCAAATATAAGTTGATAAGAGGTCTCTCATTGACTCACAAAAATATGGGAATTTACTATCATGCACTCATATTTCTTCTCATACTAGCCTGTTGTTGGTATGCTAAATCAGAGGTGGCAATCAAGTACTTAACAGTGTATTCTACCCCGTCTGGTCACCAAAAAGGAAAGGCAATTACATTTGGTTATTCTGAAAAGATTCCCCAGGATCTTGAGGAATTACAGGCTGAGCAACAATACATGCTGGGAAGGGAGGCCAGGAAAAAAGCTTTCTGTTCCTCAGTGAGCGAGAATAGGAAGGAAGCAGAACCTACCCTGGTTCTTCTGCTGAGAGAGCCTGGAAAAGATCTGGGTTGTGCTACTGAGCCCAGGAGAGAGCCTTGGAAAGAACAGATTTTTGAATCTCTGCTGAAGAAATGAGCCTGAGACAGGTATCGAGATATCTCCTTCAATAAGAATACCCTGGGGAAGAAGTGTATGTAACAGAACATTTCAGAGTTTTGAACAACCTCCATTCCTGAGGTGTTTGTAACTCTCAGGTTCTACTGTATTTTTCATCCCCTGACCTGACAGCAGTGAAGTACTGAGGGTCTCTGGTGCCCGGGGGCCAAGCCTACATTTGAGTTCCCCTCCCAGGCCTTACGCACACACCCCTCCCTCAGAAGGGGTCCCGGCGCCACCCCCCAGCTGCCCCGGGGACAGGGGGTCTGTACCTATGGGGGGGGAGGGACGTGAGGCCTGGGGGGCTGCAAATGCAGGCTTGGATCCTCCGTCCCTGCTCCCTGAACTTACCCACCATGTGGCGCCCACCTCTCCCACTGCAGCCTTGCAGCCCCATGCTAGCTTTGGACAGGGTGGCCTCATCCTGCTGGCCTGGAGGGGGGCGGTGCTGGGCCAGCCCTTCATGATGCATGGGCACCCCTCAGAGCCTCCTGTGCCCTCCATGTCCTGTGCGTCATGAAGGGCTGGCCCGGTGCCTCCTGCAGGCCAGTACCCGGGGGCCTGGTTCTCCCCATCCCCCTCTTGGTACACCACTGCCTGACAGGTGGCAAATACAAGGCACAGATACTGAAAACCTTTGGATGACCTCCACAAGAAGAGAAAGTTAACACTGGAGACGGCACAAATCCAATCACCCTGTTAAAGGAGCAGTAAATAAAAAGCAGTACCCATTTCACAAATATACAGTGAGAATCATGAATGGCGTATTACATTTACCTTGTTCTGTCATTATGGCTTCCTTTTGTGATGGCTATTCAAGCATATAATCAATGGTGGTTTTATAAAGTATAACCAAGTTTATTAGTATAATAGACAATGATATTACTTTAGAAATAGGCTATGAACAAAAGTAAATGGTCAGTTTCAATTAATTTCTCCACCTGGAAAAAAATTGGGATTTTTTTTCAAAATTGTTAAAATGAAATATTTAATTTTTAAACTTAATTTTAAAACATTTTGATTTTCCAGTTCAAACAGAATGGAATAAGGGCACCACTAAAAGTTAAACTTATTTTTGTGAAGCATTTGAAAGTTAAGAAGAAAAGAGGAGCTGACCTCAATAAAAATGGAAATGTCTTTATCAGAAGTAAATTGTTAACCATTTGCTATGAGCTGTTTTTCAGACGTGCTCTTTGATACGTTATCATCCCATCCCTAACTCCATTAATTATTTTAGTCCCTTTTTTGATAAATGCTGCACTTGTTTTGACTTCAGAGCATGCATCCAAATCCCCTAGCCGAATGCTCCAGCTGAAAGAATATTGGACCCGCTACTATGCTGTATAAACTTTCATAAAGAATGTATAGAACATTTCTACTGAAGCATAATTGGAATGCATCCTGTTGCACTACCAGTCCTGCTTTAGGGATTATTTGACCTACTCCTGTCTCTTCACAGACTCTTGTTTAAGAGAAATCTTCATTAAGGGTGACATTTACCCCTATACTGAGGGCCCGTACAAACCCTGTGCATCATTTATGTCCCTCTTAAGCCCTATTTTGGGGACTTAAATTGGATTTAAATAGAGTACAGGCCTCGTGCTGGTCCTTTTGTACAGAGTTGAATTCACTCTGTGAGGAGAGAGATTCTAGCAGATCAGTATAAACTTATTATAAACTTGTGAGCATAGAATTTCTAATAGATGGGAACTGGGAAGGGAACCTTGAACAGATGGTTAGTGGTTCAGCTGAACAAAGCTTTTCAGTCAAACCATGCTCCAGACTGATGACAAAAATTCTGAGTGGGTCTGAATGAATAAGGAATGCTCAGAAATGAATGGAAAGATTGTGTATCACCACTAGAGAGATGAACAGTGCAGATTCATCCCAAGTAGAAAACCAGGTAGGCAGATGCACTTTAAACATCCTTGGTGCCACTTTAGGGAGAAGAGGTTTGGACGGTAAACATTTCTGTAATAGCTAATTTAAAATTCTCATTCTACCTCTTTTGTCTGTGGAGCACCACACAGCACATTATCTTGCCTCACATACACACACTCAAGGCTGACTGACTGGCACTCAGGGCCAGGTTTGCTAATACAAATAAATGATAATGAAAAGTTACAGTTGAGTGGCATTGGGAACAGCAGTGGGAAAGGTCTCTGTTGTATGTACTGGCGTGACAGTACTGCATAACGGCTGTGACATTTCCAAGTAGTAAGTGATTTTAGGACAGTAATTTTAAAAAATGTTTTCAAAGAATAATCATCAAAAAGAGTTTGAAGTTTGTGCAAGATAAGTAGATCAGGACTAAAACTGGATTTTTCTCTCTTACCAATTTAACAGCTGTGTAACTGTACTGACTCAGCATAAATGAGGTCAGTATACAGACCCTGAAGGTTTTTGCAAATAGTCAAATACACTGATTGCAGATCCTTACTCACAAAAGTAGACCCATTGGGACCATTGGTATGAGTAATGATTTTCCCCGCTCCCCCATGAATAATGGTTTATGGGATCAGCCCTTTGTCTTTTGCAACATCTTACATAAAAACTGTGTCCAGAAGTTCTTTATATAGAAATAAAATTATAACAGTAGAAGGAGAGAAGAATGAAGATTTCAGGGAGAAAAGGTCCATTTTTAGATGAAATTTGAAAATAGCTGGACAGTTAGTGAAGTGAAAGGATAGGAAGGCTCTTTTCAATGGCTGCCCTAATCCTGAGCCGAGAGCTACTACAATATAAATAATAGAGAAGAAAACTCTTGCACTGACAGGTGAAAGATCAGAGAGAAGATCTATGTGAGATATATAAAGGGGTCAAGGTGAATAAATGATTAAAAAATAAAACTTAATTTGCAAACTTTTGGAATGGAGTAAGTGCTAGCTAAATTGCTTGCCCCCACCGGCACTGACTACTGTTCAGTTTCCTGCTGCCCCCAGCTAGTTCTACAAATAATGAACAGCTGATTGTCTAACTGGGTGTCATGTGGAATATGTCTAGTCGGTTGCAAACTTAGAGCTAATTACCATCTATTTTGCTAGAGCTATTCATAACTGCCACAGGTGCTGCATTTAACTTTAAAAAAACCCAACCCTTTGCTTAAACAAGTGTATTGAAGGATGTTGCTGATATTTCTACTAGCCCACCAGGCATAGGAAATGAGCAATATTGGATAAGTAGGAATGAGCAATACTGACCCAGAAAAGGTGTTTGTTTCTTTACGCCTTGCCTTGTCTTTTTCTAGCACCAAAAAAAAAAAAAGAAAAAAAGTAAAAATGCAAAATGTTTCACTTTCTATGGGAATAGCTTGAATAACTGTTCTTAGCTATAATTTCTTTTCTTTTTTTTATTTGCTTTCCTTTGGATTATTAGCCATCAGGTACATTGTTCTTGTATCTCCTCAAAATTTCATGGAAAATTATGCATGTCAGACAGGGTGATGTTAAGTCTCAATGCTCAGGAAGAAAAACAATCTGTGCCTGATTTGCTTGATTTTTGCTTTATATTCAGGTTATTCTTAAACGTTGAGGCTATGTGTAATTGAATGTTTTGCAATCCAAGCACTGGTTATGAAACCATCAAATATACTGGTAGTTTATAAGGAATGCTAGAAAACACTAACAGAAAATGTGGATAACATATTAGAGTTGATTTTGTATTCAGTGTTACAATACTTATTAGTTGCATAGGAACTCATACAAATAGAATAATAAAGGAACTGCTGTCAGTCAGCATTTGATTCTGCAAGGGGCCCTCAAGTTTTGCATACCTTTCATTCCCATGGACTTCCAGTGGAGTTGAGGTTGCTCAGCTCCTTGTAGGATCAATATTAAAGGTCCCAATTCGGTGGCACACAAGCACTTACATCACCCTTCTCCCCTGTAGAGTTCTCAGAGTGCAAGAGAATGAGGTTCCCTTCTGTGTACCTTAGAAATTCTGCAGGAGGGACTCTCCCTCCACCATACACCTTAGGAGGTCCAGCTCTGATGTGCCTATGGTGCAGGGGCACGTATGCCCTGCGGATATGGAGAGGCCTCATCTAGATATTTGCCTAGTTCTAAACAAGCTACATAAAAAGCACTCATGAAGTCAGTCCAAACTAAAATTTCATACAGACAATGACTTGTTTATACTGCTCCATATACTATTCACTGCAGCATAAGTACAATATTTATATTCCAGTTGATTTATTTTATAATTATATGGTAAAACTGAAAAATTGCTTACTTTCTCATTAATAGTGTGTTGTGACACTTTATATTTTTGTCTGATTTTGTAAGCAAGTAGTTCTTAAGTGAGGTGAAACTTGGGGTACACAAGACAAATCAGACTGCTGAAAGGAGTATGGTAATCTGGAAAGATTGAGAGCCACTGCTATAGTGAATGCTAAACAAGAAATGTTTTTAACAGGTGGAAACAGATGTTATTTCACTTTTATCTCCTGCACCTCATACGCCACATGAAACACCAACCTTAGAAGATTAAAAAAACAAAACAGTACTATACTGGATACAAGCCATTCAGTTCACAATCCCAAGCACAATTCCAGGCTATTCAATATTTATTAGCTCCATGCAGGATTGAGCCTAAGATTGTGGTAGCAGTATTTGAGTCCCAAATCAGTTTCTACTTAGGCTGCTTCTGCCAGGTTTGTTAGCAGAAAAAATTACTATAATCTATCAAGCTTTAAACAAAGGGGAACGCCCTTTGCCAGACTCTGAACAACGTTGATTATGAGCAACTCACCATCACGACTTTGACTACTTAAAGCCCTAGACAGAAGTTCAAACTAAATGCTCTGTTTTATTCAATATCTATACCCTCACTTTAGTACCTGAGAGCCTTCCTGAATTAGGAATTAGTCGATTTGTTTATTCTGCTATCACCAAAATGTCATAAACTGGTACACTACGTAAATATAAGTCTCCCCCAAACCAGTAAAATGTCATCTATATAAGGCTCCAAATCAGCAAAACACCTGAGTCCTTCCACTGAACTCAAAGTTATGCATGTGCTTTGCTGGGCTGAGGCCTATATAAAATAGTCAAAATGGGAGTGACTATGCCCATAGCTAGTGATAAACTCTGAGCATGCCCAATGTGAACTAAATTTATACAAGAGCCTAGACAGTGACAGATTAAGCTCACTACTCCTGCAGTTAAAGAAGTTGTCCCCTCTGACAACCTTGTCTGCTAAGAGCTTCTAACAAACTCTTCATACTGGAAGAAGAAAATGTAACTAAAAGAAAAGCAGGATCAAGGAAAACAATAAGATGTTGGCTGAACTTTTTAAGTGTGTAGTATCAGTGATAAAACATCAGACTGTGCCTAAAAGAGAAGGTTATTACAAGAGAACACTGACAGTGCTTTGACAAAATCTATAGCTTGTACTGAGTTTATCAGATTCATGACATTGCAATTGTGGGAAAGGAGGATGAATTGAGAACTGCCTAAGAAGAAAGAAAGAGACCGCATTTGCAGACATAGAATGTCTCCTGCAGCGGCCTGTATTTGGTTTATTACTGCCCTATGCTTAGCACTGTCTTATTTGAAAACAATACATTTCTCCCTAATTCATTACTGATACAATCTGAAGATGTTCCAAACAGCTGAGCAGAAATGTTAAACGTCTTCCTTGTGGGTAACCTAAGGTTGTTTTCTCTCAACAATCAAAGAATTACTCACAAAAATATGCTGGGACCCTTATTAAAAAATAAGCAGGAAATGTTTATTACTCCTACTGGAGAGAGCATCAGGAATTGTAGTTATCTCTGTTATCAAAATTATCAGGTCTGTAACCAGCAGCTTCAGTGGATAACTTTCCTTCTGCACCGTCTCTTGCCTCCTCCAGCAGCTGTGCCAGCCCACTCTTGTCTATAGCTGCTGCTCATTCTCCTCCCTGGTGATACTGCTGTATAATTATCGATCTACTGCAGTCCTGTTCTCACTCCTCTCTCCCTTTTTCTAAACTGAAGATTTGCCACTGCTAGGGTGACCAGATGTCCCAATTTTATAGGGCCAGTCCTGATATGTGGGGCTTTTTCTTATATAGGTGCCTATTACCCCTCACCCCCTGTCCTGATTTTTCACAGTTGTTATCTGGTCACCTTACACTGCAGTTAAACTCCCAGCTTCTATGTCATGCATTTAATCTGTTGCTGACTAATCAGATCTGTAAAGGACCCATGCAGACAGGACACTTGGCAGTCAATGTATCAATAGTTGAGGACAAAAGAGGGCTACTATTTTAGAAGCTCTGCAGCATCAAGCTATTCTTCCCTAGGTATGTCTGGAACACACATTAGGTCTATCACTTTCAGAAGGAAGGTTAATATACTAAGTATTCTCCTCCAATGAAAACAAAGGTGACCTTTGACCTCAAGTGCAAGGCAATGACACTGACACACTCTTCAACCACTTAGTCACAAAATTCTGCTCAAAACAATATCCAATATCAGAAGAAAAGATCCAGTATATATTTAGATCATCTTCTCCACACATCATTCTTCCTTACTGCCCTCAGAATTCATCTCAACACTTTATTTTCAACGGTATGTAGTTGTCTTTTCTTTCTTGAGTAAATGCCCAAGTCTCATATCCATATAAAAGATCTAATAGGATACTGCCAGAGGTCAATGGAGAACCTAGTACAGTAAATGTACTGAAATGCTGATGACTTCAGCAGACAGGACATATAGTTAGGATGATAGAAGACAACAGCTCAGTGTCTAGGCCTGGTCTACACTTACCTTTGGGATTCGGCAGCAGTCGACGGGAGATACACATGTGATTCGGCGTCCACACTGCGCTGTGTCCCTTCGACGCAGCGCTACGCCACTTACTGGGGTGGTTTTCCTGCGTCACTTGCTGGATCGACTGAGCAGGTCTACACAGACCGCTCAGTCGATCCAGAGCAATCAATCTGACGGCGGCCGTGTAGACCCAGCCTAAAAGGCCTCCTTAGGGTGTCCAGCCTCAAGGCTGATCAAGGAGAAGGGGCAGAAATAATACTGAGCCAGATCTAAGAATTCTTAATGTGAATTACCATCAATGGGAAAAATACGTGCTTGATAGAAAGAGGTGGGGCAAATAGTCAGAGTAGGCAAAGACCTTATGATCTATAGAGCCTGGCAGTAAGTAATGTATATTTAGAGTCTCAAATCACTTGGGATAGGAAGATACTGTGTTTCTCTGAAAATAAGACAGGATCTTATATTATTTTTTGCTCTGAAAGATGGGTTAGGGCTTATTTTCAGGGGATGTCTTATTTTTTTCCATGAACAACAAAGTGTATGGGGACCTTTACTTGTGAACCGCTTGTAAACTGTAACTAGGGCTTATTTTTGGAGTAGGGCTTATATTTCAAGCATACTCCAAAAATCCTGAAAAATCATGCTAGGGCTTATTTTCGGGGTAAGTCTTATTTTCGGGGAAACAGGGTAGTTCTTATGGAAGTTACAAGGTATTAAACCAATCCATGGAATTGTTAGTGATATGGATACTGAAGTTCATTAATTCAATAAACCTTGAGTCCATCAAAAGTCAGAAATGGCAAAAACTCAGTTAACTGAAATGGGAGTTCTAAAGTGAAGGACAGACTTTTTATATTGTCACCTTTCCCAATTTTACACTAACCTGGAATGAGTTTTTCATGATAAACATACTCAAATGACCCCATCTTTAGAACAAAGGATCTCTATGAGTCCAATTGACAGTGACATGACAAATCCATTGTCTTGGATTGTGTGGCATAGACACCAAGCACTCACATAGAGAGAGCTGAGCTAATAAAAAGCCTCCTAAGTCACTCAGCCTGTGTCTTGATTATACAAACAGCATAGCAGGTATAATTTGCAGATAAAACAAAAAATGGTAGAGTGGTAAATAATGGTTCAGTTCTACAGAACCACCTGGATTGCATGGTAAGGTGGGCTCATTTGAAAAGTATGCATTGTAATACAACTAAATGCAAGCCTATACATCGGGGAACCAGGATTATTAGGTCACAGTTATGGGGGAAATTGTATTTTGGAAAACAGTGACTCAGAAAAGGACTTTGTGGTTATGGTAGGCAACCAGCTGAATAAGCTTGCAATGCAGTGGCTAAGACAGCAAAGGAGATCCTGGGCTGTATAAGCAAAGGAATATCCAATAGAAGTAGGGACGTGAAGCCTATTACCACAGTATACAGCATAAGGGATACCATCACTGGAATGCTATGTCCAGGTCTCATATCTACACTTTAAAAAGGACAGTGATAAATTGGAAAGACTTCAGAAAAGAGCTACAAGAATGTCTGGATAACCTGCCTTACAATGAGAACTGATTGAGCTTCTCTAGTCTTAGTTTAACAAAGAGGAAGTCAAGAGGTGACTTGTTCACATTCTGTAAGCACCTACATGGGCAAGAGATTTCTAAAAGAAGAAGGATCTCTAATCTAGCTGACAAAGGCATAATATCTCATGGCTGGAAACTGAAGCTAGACAAACTCAGACTAGAAATAAGGTGCAATTTTTTAATAGTGAGGGAAATTATCCATTAGAACAATTTATCTAGAGATGTGGTGGATATTCTATCACTCACTGAGTGTAGAGTTGCTGCAGTTTACACCTTGCCCGGGGCAGCAGGGAGCCAAAAGATAGATTGTAACCTTGGATTGCTCCAGGACAGAGCAACAAGTGGTCCCTTTTTCAGGCCAGATTGCAATCTAATCCTTATAGTTTATAAAATGGGGGGGTCTGGAAAATAATGAAATAATGGAATGGTGTCATATAAACTTGATTTCTTTTTTTATTTTAACTATTTACAAAGTTAATGGATGAGAGGAATCATCCAGTCTGGTGTAAACAAGTGTAGTTCCATTTAAGTCAACTGAACTATGTTGATTTTCTTCCACTGACGGTCTGGCCTGACATATTTAGATTTTAGCAAAGCATTTGCTACAGACTCTTTTGAAATCTCAATAGAAAAATTAATTCTACTCAACTTGGACAGAAACTTGGTCATGGGGATTGAAAACTGACTGAAGTACCATGCACAAAAAGTAAAAGTACACAGTAGTGTATCAAGTTGGGAGGAAATATCTAGTGAGTTATACTTCCGGGATCAGTCTTAACATTGGGCTTATTTAACATTTCCATTAATGTTCTCAAAATTAACATCTTAATGAAACTCCCTGAGGTTAAGAAGCTGGAGATAGTTGCAGATGTCTGTATTTCTAATCATTCTGCCCTCACTGCTATCTCTTTAAAACAGTGTTCCCCGAACTTTTTACCCTGTGCTCCTCTTTACCCCACTTTGTCCCCTAGCCAGTGGTGGCTAAGAGTAGGACCTGTTGGGGGTCAGGGCCTGGGGCTGGGCGTGAGGCCATGGTGACTGGGAGCCAGGCGCAGAGACCGCGATCAAGGGCCAAGACAGAGGTAGGGTGACCAGATGACCCAATATTCAGGGCTTTTTCTTACATAGTCACCTATTACCCCCTCTCCTTGTCCTGAGTTTTCACACTTGCTATCTGATCATCCACTACGTGGAGAACAGGTGCTGAGGCTGCGTGCTGTGACAGGAGCCATGGCTGAGGGACCAAGGCATGGCAATGGACAGCCAATTACACTAACCTTTTCAGTAAGAGAGGGATCTGAAATGCACAGTGCAATCATGTATTGGTAAAATAGCTACCTACTATATCATGTTTTTGGTACAAACCTTGTATCTACATTATCTTTCATCCTTCCATTTTTTCCATCTTAGAAATTCTCTGGCTTGTTGAAATTATATCAGGTGGAATTTTACTGAAGTCATGATCTCTTTAATTTTCTTCCTACTAGTTTCAAAAGCAAATATATTTAAATCTGTAATGTTGCATGCAATATTGTTTGCTGAATGTAATAGTTCTGGTGATAAATTTGTATGTGGGATGAAAATATGAAAGTATTAAAATATACTTTAATCAAGTATTCCATTAAAATTGGATAAAGGTCAGTGACACAGCAAAACATGGTGATGAATTTATGTTGTTTCACAAATATTTGGATTTAGGTGCATGTCAGCAATCAATCAATTAATTTTCTACACTGAAAGCCCCTTATATTAAAAGAAGGTAACTGCTAGTTTCATTGGAAAGCATTTATCTCAACAGATCAGAGGAAAGATCTAAGGAGAACCTACTAAAACCAAAATGGGTTTGTGACTACCCCTAATGCAGTGTATTAGAGCTGGTTAGAGGATAGCTATTGCATTTGGCAACAACTCTTGAGGTTTTGAAATTTGCTTTAGTTGTGCATGGGAACAATAACAAATTCTTTTGAACATTTTAACAAAATGGAATTGTGTTTTAATGTACATTTTGGAGAGGAAAAGGTATGTTTTTTATTAGTCTTTCAGAGTGACCAGGAAGCTCTGGAACTCAGAAAACCTCCTGTCAAAACCAATATGTCACTACAAAAAATTTCAGCTTCAGTGAAACAGCATATTTTGACCAAAATACAGCTAATAGAAAAAGTTCTCATCAGCTCTACTATGTATGTATGTGGCTTTAAACATCGCTTTCCCACAAAGATGATCCTAGGAGCTTGGAGTAGACTTTGAGAATTCATTTCCAATGAGAAGACTCTTTTTTCTTTTTAATGTTTTTTTCCCCCCCAGAGGCTACCAAGGTTTTAAGAAGTATCTTCATTTATTAAATGAAACAGAAAGGAAGCTTGGGAGGGGGTGATGTCCTAGCATATCAAACAAAGAATCTATGAGCCCACTATCCATATTTTCTCTTCACTTTCCCTTTTACTATTGTTTCCATATTTCCAAGTTTATAGGGCTGGATGCTTAGCTTGTGTTAATCAGTGTACCTCTATTGAAATATTGTGGGGCTAACTGATCTGCACTAGCCTGAGGATCTTCCTGCTTCTCTTCCATTCTTGCATCCTGTCTGTCTCTCTCTCATATTTAATGTCCTATCTACCTCTGGTTTCCTTCCTTCCTTCCAACCTATAACCATTTTCTTGTGTTGCTTCTGGCCATCTGTACTTTCTTTCATTCCCAGTTGTGTTGTTCTCCCCAGCAGCTCCACTCTGCTTAGCTGAGTGTAGCAGCACAGTGAAATTTATTAAATCCCTGATAGCTGTGCTGATGTTTCAGTGATGGGAATTTTAGTAAATTTTACTTTGCTCTGCTCAGTGTGCTGACAGCAAAGAATTGCATCGAGGGAGAACAACAAAAGGAGTAAGGTCTAAAAGGATTTTGCCAACAAGAATGAGTTCATTTGTAAGATGTACCTTGTATGATATCAAAAGAAACAACAGTACCCTATGGCTATTAGATTCAGGATTTTTCTTATTCATCATCCATTTCAAAGAAGCTACTGACCTGCCTCTACCTCAAACCTTTTTATTACTTATAAAACAATTCAGTTTATGTGACTCTGGAGTTCTGGTCTCAGTTTTGCCATTGACCCGCTGTGACATTGGACAAATTGCTTAATTTCTTTGCCTTGATTTCCCCGTCTGTAAAATGAGTATAATAATAGACCCACGTATACTTACTTAAGAATATATATTTAAGTGCTTTGCTGTATCAGGGATTCAGATGCTTACGCCTTACCAATGTGTAACAAAGCGCCTTGGCTTTCATATCACAATTCCAAGTGAGCTAGTTGTCAGATAGGTCAGAGTATTATTTCTGTCCTCTAACTGGATGAGTCTGCAACCGCTTCTGGCACAAGCACTACTTGGTGGGAGTTTAAAATGCATTCTCTCCACGAACATAAATATGCCCCTGAAATTCAGCCACGTGAATGGTCCAAAAATGCATACGTGGGAGCAAGCACAGCTAATGCAAATTAATTTCCTAGTCCAGATGAAAATTCCTACACGGTTTTGTAGTATTCACCCTGCTCTAGTGCTGAATGGATCCGTGAGAGTTGACAGATTGTAGCATGATACTTTGGGAACTTACGTCACATAGGCCGGGTAAAAAAAGTAATTGGCAGAGAAGACACTCTACAAACTCATGGACAGTACTGGCAGCAGCTGCTTCAATTTCCAGGTCCCCGTTCCATTCAGTGTTTCACGGCAGCAGAAATAATAGCAACTTCTCTTGCTCTCCTGCGATGATGTACTTCTGCCTTGACTTCTGAGCAGTGGAAGACAATGAAAAGTCACATTGCCCTGATCTTGGAATTCCAAGACCTGACTAGTCTTTGAGTTCCTACACTGGCTACCAGTAAGTGGATGTTTGAAGGGATGGTGAACATGACATGATTATTTAAATATCTTTTATAATTGCGAGTTAGAGTGTACCACCAGAAAATAGTGTCTAGAATGGTTAAGTGAATCTTTCTGTGTTCATTTACATATAAGTATGGCCCTGTCTGTGGGGACATGGTTACAAAATTAAACAAACTAAAATTGCTCTTTATGTTGTAGTAGCACCTAGAGGCTCCACCTGAGATTGACTCCCCATTATACTAGGTATTGACTTGTAATCTTTGGGTGGGCTAGAGTTCACTTCATTGCCGTTTTCCAGTGCCTAACCCCTGCCCCCCCCCAATTCCAAGGGAAAAGCAGCTGGAGACCCAGAATTCAGTTTTTAAGGATTTTCATCAAGGATTGCACAGGGTCAACCTTCCCACATTCAAGTCCCTAAAAGAACAAAATGAATGAACTTAATTAAGAACCAAATTTATAACTCTTATGATAAAGAAACATCATAAAGAATAACTTAATTTTTACAACATAACATGACTATTTTATAATCCGCAACATGATCCTCACAGTTTTACATAAATAAAGAAAACAAATTAAATTTAAACAGATCAGTTCCCACAGAAACCGTGAGAAGAAATTGAGTTCCCAAAGCTTAGGCTGAGTTCACGTGAATCTCAGTCTTTGATCACTAAGTCTATAGTCCGCTGAGTCAGAAGCAACATCTTCCCTCCACTTGCGTGTCGGAATCTTCAGCTGTAATCCATGGAGATTTCTCTTCCAACACTGAACTCACTCTTAGCCAGTCAGCTAACTAATTAACCAGCCAGTTAAGTATATAGCTTTTAGAAAACCCTGCTGCAACATTTTTCAGAGTTGGGGAAAACAGTCTGCTCTTTGCTCCTGGGCTCAGCTTCTCCCAGCTCACGCAGAGCACATGGCTGCTTGCCCTCATGCAACACAGGGAACCTATTGTCGTATTGTATAGTAATAGCATTGGAGCATACCCAAAACTGCCATACCCAGTTCCAGAGACTTCTGGATGTGGCGCTAAATCAGCCTAGCAACAATGACCCAGACACAATTTACTCCTACCAACACACACACACACACACACACACCTGTGGCCAATGGATGTCTTAAAGAGATATCTCCCTGTTAGGCATCTGGATTATACATAGACATGTCAGAAGAGTCCCTGTCCAGACAAGCCTAATTTCTACATAGACAAGACAGATAATGTTTGGGAAAAAACAAGGGATTGTTGTCCCCATTTTATCAAAGGGGAACTGAGACACAAAGAGATTAAGTAACTTGTCCACAGTATTACAGCAGGTCTGGGGCAGACATAGGAATTGAATTTAGATCTCCTAAGCCAGGCATGTCCAAAGTCCGGCCCGCGGGCCACATACGGCCCGCCATGCTTTTTAATCCAGCCCTCCGAACCGGGTCCCGGGTTCTTAAAATCAGGCAAGGCAGTCTGCACATCGAACCGGTTCTTAAAATGGTATCGTGCCCGCCAGTCTGCAGCTCCGCCGCGGAATTTGAGAGTGGAGAGTGAGTTTCATGGTGGAAATTCTGTGCTGTGAGCCCCACTGTCCAGCTCCGCCGCC
The DNA here is from genome assembly GCA_007922155.1 of Mesoclemmys tuberculata. Taxonomy (NCBI): domain Eukaryota; kingdom Metazoa; phylum Chordata; order Testudines; family Chelidae; genus Mesoclemmys; species Mesoclemmys tuberculata. The sequence goes on along the minus strand of ML675624.1, from coordinate 66,549,996 downwards.
GAAATTGACTAAGGCGAGTCAATTTCACGGCAGAGAGTGGTCAGAAGTGCTGTCTGCTGGGGTGCAGTGTGTTGGGTGCTGTGCACATAAATGTTCACTCCATCCATCCGATCCTTGCCCGGCCCCTCTGTCAAATTTTACAACGCATTGTGGCCCGTGATTCAAAAAGTTTGGACACCCCTGTGCTGTTACCACAAGACTGTCTTTGGTTTCAAGGAGGGCCAAATGCCAGACTGGAAAAATTCCTGGAGACCTCACTGTAAAGTCCTTTCCACACTGGCTAAGGAATGGATCAGATGGGACCTCATGTAGTTTTGTTTCCTAATTTCTCAGGCATGTGAGACAGCCAGATCCTTTGGCCCATAGAATAAATGATACTTTCAGTAATTAATCTTTCTTTCATCTTGTTTGCCCAATATTGTGGCCAGATTAACTTTAGACCATGCTAGGAATATTTGCTTATTTTCCTCTTTTCTCTTTACTGTTAAACTAGCTGTTGCATGCAAATTGTTTACAGAACAAATGTTCCTTCCCTTATACAACTGTCTCCCAGGACATACAAATCCCTTATGGATCTCTAGTGGAGGGACTGTAAGGTAAGCCTTGCCTACTTTACGCTTATTCTTTAAAATTTCAGTTATCACCAGTTCAGCTTGGTCAGTGGTAGTAAAAGTAGGGCTCACTAGGACAGACAAGGCACTGACAGCCACTGATGTTTTAAGCATTGTCATACAGACCTAACTCTGAGTAGAATGAAACAACAGGGGTTAGATTCCATGTTTAAATGCGCTATGTAGCTCAGCTCTGATGTATAGCTGCAGCCTTTTCTTCTCTGGGTTTTGGGTTCTGTGTTCACTTATAAGAGGGCCTGGTGCCTTCACCCAAGGAAATCCTTCTTAGTACAGAGAATACTAAGGTATTTCTCAAGGTTTGTCCCTTGAGAAAATATTTTACACATGCTGTCATACAGCGGAGTGTCAGAGCACAAATAGTAAAATAGTTATCACAATTCCCAGAGTAGTAAAGGAGTATTTGGTATCAGGAACTCAGGAGAGGGGACAATGGAAAGTGGGATAATGCTAATGAAAGACAAAATTAGTAATGTATTAACTCTACTTCTCCCAACAGTTACAGCCATTACAAACCAACCTCCTAACACCTTCCTAGGCAAATAGTCAGTTCAGGCTCAGTCTTTGGGTGGGGCAGTGCTGAAATTGGTGGCTGGCTTAAAACACAGCACCAAAATAAATAAGGGCATTCTTACCAAGTACCCACATCAAGGATGGTAAAAATCATCCTTGTGGCTCTGGTCTGAATTCTAATGTGCAGTTAGACTGGTTCTTGGTGGCCTGACTTTGACTCTTTCTTTGGCCTTCTGGATCTCTGGTCTCTGCTGAGATGACACTGTCCAATGTCCCAGAAATTCCTTAAGGACTCTACATTTTCTGTTGGGTAGGAATATGGAGGGAGAAGGGAGAGTAGAGGGAGATAAAAGCATGAAATTGCCAAGATTAGGTGAATTAGACTGCAGTGTTTTTTAATGGCAGTGGAGAGGGTACAAAGTAGTAATTCTATTCATTACAAAATAATGGAGGTGGTTTTAGCTTAAAATAGCCAAATATATTTTTCAGATATGTGAAATGGAGCATGTAAAGACTGCATCCCAAACTCTATATGCTAAAATCACAGAATCTGAAGCTGCAAAAGGCCTATTAAGTCATCTACTATATTTCCTGTCCTTTGAGCATTGGCTAGTGTTTTGTCCATTATACATTTAAGCATCACAAGCAGAAAGACTCTCACCCCTAGGGTTAGGAGACCATTCTACTGGTTAACAGATCTTATTGTCCGGTTCAGTCTCAGGAAAAATTCCTTAACATTTTCCTTTCTTTTTTTTCCAGCCTATTACTCTTGGCAATATCCTGTGTTATGGTTCTAAATAATTCCTCTCCTTCCTTGCTATTCACTATGGATGCTAAAATGTCTTTCTGAGTTAGGCTGGAAAACTAAATTGGGATTTGCTTTTGTGTTTAAAAAGAAAGGGTGGGGGGGAGGCTTGATTCTTTCCTGTGCCAGAGCTCTACTCAGTGCAGGAGGGAAGAAGGGACATTGTGGAGCCAGTTACAGCTCCTTGAAGTAACTTAGAGAAATTGCTAGGCTACTCTAAACTGTACCTCTGCTGATTCTGCATCAGTGGATAATAGGTGTAGTGGAGCTCTGTTCTTCCACACTACCTCCTTGCTATGATGTGCCTTTTATGTCATGAGGGGGGCCATGGGCCCAGGGCTTTTTTGTCACATTTGCCCCTCCAACTGGGGAATTTTCTGCTGCGCACTTGCAACCAGATTGTGTGACTTTTGAGCCACATGAATGCGGGTTGTAGCTCTTGCTACAGATAGTTTATCTATGTCAAGGTTATGCACTTTGAAAAGTGTGCCATAACATCTTTTTCCTTGTGCTACTTACAGAGACAGACACAAAGCTGTAAATTCCATTGCTAAGTAGAAATAAGATAAAGCCCATGTGATATATTTTTAGTACTGTTTGCTCTTCATTTTATGTTGTTGTATGTTCTACTTTCACTTGGGGAGAGTTGATTAATTATCAATACTAATATAAACTTGCATAAGTGAAAGAAAGGTGATTTGGAACATATTCTCACATAGTGGTGTATGAGCCACGCTGAGTAACCCAAATATATGGGCAAAGACTTTAATTCAAGGAAAGGAAGGAAAGTGTAACAATTGGTACCTATGGAGACCAGAAAAAAGTGCATCCAAAGTTATTGACTTCTGAACATTTAGGCCAAGGTGCCCCGGATAGCCATTGCAGTGTCTGTAACAGCAACTAATATTACCTCAGCACCTTCCATTTGTTCCAAAGATCTTCATGCAAATGATGCTAGTATATGAATGAAGGATTACGCACAGAAGACACCTGAGGCTTGTGTAGGTCTTTGGCTCCACTGAGGGTGAAATCCTCAGAAGTGTAGCAGCCCTGACTGGCGCAGAGCAATGTAGTTTGCAGTTCCCTGCTCCAGCGGGGGTGAGTTTAACCTGACATTTAATTGCCATTTTCTTCATCCTGAACAAAACAGTTCATATAGCTCCTTAATGCAAAGAATGTGTGAATTTAAATGGTGGGAAGCTGCAGTTGTGAGATGAGACCGCACGAGGCTTCCTGAGGTGCTCAGATACTATGATAGGCACAATATAAGACCCTGAATAGAAAAGAAGTGATGGAGGATGGGTGGAAGTAGATGAAAGGACCATCTTACTGCATCTTACTGGTCTCAATTTATGTTTAGATGACTATTGCCTGCTAATTCCTTACTAATGGTGGTCAGAAGCTTATGATGTTTAGCACTGTAAGGCTGCACTAAACCATTATATTTCGCTCTGAGAATTTTGCAAATGAAATATTTAGCATTTTTCTCAAAACACTTATGAGGCTGCAGGGACAGGGTCAGGGCAGAACAGCAGTAAACAAAGGCTGCAAGAATTAATGGGACTTACTAGTCACCACGGATGTCTGCGAACCAGACAAGGAGCAAGGAAGGTTGCAAAATGCCATTTGTGGAGCCATGAGGTCTTCCTCTTGCCTCTGTTTTTCTAAATAAGCCGGAGCCTAGGACTTGCACTGGTCAGCAATTCCAGAAAAAAACACGCTCCCCGAGTTTTGTAGTTCCTTATCTTGATAAAACAATGATGGAAACAGCGGAAGAGTCAGAATATCCTGAAATGTGGTAGAACCCACACGAAAATAAAACGTAATGGTTTGGTGTTGTGTTCAAAACTTTTTGGTCAACTGTCATGCTTAACATGAGTTTATTATAGCACTGACACATAGTACTGAGAAAATTCCAGCTCCCAAGGCCAAAGAATGCATATCAGATTCCACCCCCAATATCCCTTAATTTTTATTAGATTTCAGACTTGGAATTGATATCTTAAAGGTACTTCAGGCATAACATAATTGCCTTCCAGATCTTTCTGCTTCGTGCTCCCATTAGTACAGCTCCTTAAATAGCATACAACAACATTACAATTACGAAACTGGTCATCATTACATAACATCTTTCAGAGAGCACCACAAAGCATTTTTAAGAGCAGAGTTAGGCACAGCGATGGACAGAAAAAGAAAATGATGCACAGAAATTGAATAGAGTAAAAGACAGAGAGAGCTGAAATTGAAAAAGCGGTAAAGATATAAATAGGGAATGTGGTCCTGAAGATGAGTTACACAGAAGACAGAACAGAAGGATTCCTTAAGTGGTGAATGGGGATGAGTATTAATCTTAAACTGAAGTGAAAAGGAAAAATACACTGTGAGATCTGAAGAGAGAAAGCAGTTTCAGGAGCAGCCAAAGTAGGGCTTGCTGTACTGTGGAGGGAAAGAGGTAAAATGGGGACCAGCTATGGCCATCACGCTCCCTCCAGCACTCCCTTCAGACCCAGGACTGTACAGGGGAGACCTTCACTCTCTGGGGCTACTAGACCGGTGGTGTCTCCTCCCCTCCATGTTGCCTTGGGGGAAGAACTGTAGAGAGCAGCCAGCCCAAGACTCCAGTTGGAAGGTCAGAGGCAACCAAAGCAGGAACCTTCAGAGAACTTTCTATGGTTTTGACGGGACTTCCTATACCCTGTGCTGGCTGTTTGCTCCAACCTTTCTGCTCCCTCAGTCTCTTAACCTCAGCTTCTCTCCATTCCACTCCCCTACCCTCTCTTCCTCTGCCCTATCCACCTTCACTCCCCTTCCCTTTTGTTTTCTTTTCCTTTAGTTGATCCCTTCCTAACTAAATGCACCCCCCCAAAAATTGTGGCACTAACACGATGTGTGCCATCACTTTGTGTGTTCTAATCCTTCCCCCCGCCCTGTATCTGGCTTGTCTATTTAGATTGTAAGTTCTTTGGAGCTATCTTCTACTGTGTATTTGTACAGCCCCTAAAATAATGGGGCCACATTCTTTATTTGGTCCTCAGGCACCACGAGGAGGAAGAGGGAGGATTTATTTGTATCACCATAGCACTCAGGAGCTTTAATCATGGGCTATAACATCATTGAACAAACACAGAACAAAAAAAGGTCCCTGTTTCCAAAGAAAGCAATCAGAATAATAGCAATATGAAAAAGAAGCTGATGCAGTAGCCTGAAATTAAGGAGAAGAAAGTCACCATTAGCTAAGGTGTTTCAAGTGAAAGAGGCATAAAGGAAGCCAAAATGTAAGTAGCAAATAGGTATATGGTAACCCCATTTGTATAGTTTCCATATACAATGCTTTGATCCTTACCAGCTGGATTTTTGGATTGTAGCATGGTACACCCATAGTGAGGATGCCTGAAAGGCATACCTTTATTACTGTTGGCTACGAAATGTTGTTGTCTCACTTACAGTGCCTTGCTAAAAAGAATGGGATGTATAGGTATGCATCCTTATGTTCTTACAGAAAAATATTCTAAAGTAATTCAGTAAGGGGGTAATTCATACTCCTGCAGAGAGAGGGCTTTATCTCTGAGAGGTTCCAGACAATGGCAGTGAATACTTTATCTTCCTCCCAGAAGCCTCTCGGATTCAGAATGTTGCAGGATTTTTTTGTTGTTATGCTTCCTACTAAATGGGTATTTAATTTGGGGGAGACTTGAGATATTACAGGCTACAATAGCATCATAAGTGATGTTGCTCAACTCTGTGAACATGAATTTCCATTCCTTTGTAGCTAGTATGGACATTTACTGCAATGCAAAGTGAGTATAACGCTCTATCAAATCAGATCCCTGTCCAATTTACAAATACACTTACTTCCATTGCATGGGAAAACAATACTTGCATGAGCAGATGAAAAATGATTTAATTGATCATTTGCATATGCAATCAAGATTATAGTTTGCACAAACTAAATGTGCAATTGTGTATGCATTTCTGTTTGTGTCTGTTTTATGACCCTCTTCATTGTAGCATCTGAGCACCTCTGGTAGACAAATACTCTTGAAAATATAACTTTTAATGTCCTCAGCTTCTCTTTTTCTTCCATTCAAATGATGGTACCTTTGACAACACAGGGTCCCCAATTCTATTCAGGCATTTGCTCAGTCAGTACATACCCAGAGAAAAACGCCAACTACTAAATACTCAAGTCTTTTCTTGCAACAAACCAGGTTTTCTTTAGATTTGTCCCATCCAGTTACTAATCAGGTATGTTAAATCATACAAGATAATAGACTTGAATAGTGTGATTTCAGACCTTGATCCAAACCAATCCAAGATATTCCAATACTGTCATAAATCAAGTTCAGGCCATAGTTTTGAGTACGAGACCACAGATTTGTGAAACATCAGAAGACTTTCTGCAAACCAACTACAGCTCTGAATAAAAGCCTGATGAAATCAAAGGAAAGATTCCCATTGCTGTCTGTGGATTTAGGATTATGTTCCAGGAAGACAAATCATTAATACAGTGCAGTGGTAGAACTTCAGATTGCAGAGCAAAGAAGATTACTGTTTCAATATAACTTTAAGAATTGCTAGGATTAAATGTATAGAACTTTCAGAAGCTGGACACGTAATAAATCATACCCTACAGATTAATTTAGTGAAACATGTCAAAGAGTTGTTCAGTTTTGGCATTATAACCTTTCAGCATTTCTGGTAATGTTGTATTTGACCCCTAGCTGGTTTTCTTAGTAATGAATTCCAGTCATCAGCTATATGTCTCAGACAGAAATACTACCTGTTTGTTGTCATCCATTTAAACTATTGTATTAATATTGTGGATATGGCCTCACACTTTATGTTGAGGGATGAGTTAGTAGTTTTTGGAGAGAAGAAGTAAAGACCTGATAAAGCTACAGAATGAAAAACAAAACAATTCTGAACACAGTAAATTGCTAATCTGAAAATTAAATGTAAGCTGCTTTTGCTAAAATATTTATGTGAGGGGGGGATCTAAGAAAACACTCTTCCTTGGATTCATGTTCACATTCAGTGCTTCTGTTTACAGCCCCTGGACCTTGAAACAAGGAGCTGGTCACAGAGTACGTGACTAGGAATAAGCATGTGAGCTACAGGAAACCAGATATTAAGCTCCTGACTCTTAGAGAAGGTCAGGAGCCAAGGGAGACGCTGGGTAGTGGAAAAACCTAGGAGAAGTCACTCTACATGGACCAGGTAGATAGGCCAGGGACTGGAGAAGTCCTAGTATGACCCGCACCATAGTAGCCAAATAGAGGGCTGATGGATTATAGAGCCAAGAGGGCTGTACTTCAAGGCCAAGAATGAGTCTGCAAACAACCCTGTAGCAAGGGCTGAGTCTGTCAAGTAGAAGGCTGATAGATAACAGATGGAGGCCTGTGAGACCCTGCTGCAGGGAAGAGTGAGGGGACTGTTTGTTTATTAGGAGTGAGCGGCTCCTGAGACCAAGAGGCAAAAGGGTCTAAGCACAAAGGGGCATAAGGGAAGGACTATTTCTGAACTTCCTGATGCCCAGGAGAAGCAATTGCTTATGCTTCCTGTCTGTGTCTAATAAACCAAATGCTAAGAAAGGATGTTGCTTAAACACATGTGAATGTGTGTGCATTCACAAAAGGAGAAACTGAAGCAGGAAACACGTGACCTGACTGGATAAGAAAACCGTACTATGAGGGTCAAGCCCCTATTACAAATGAAATCCTAGAAAACAATGTCAATATTGTTAGCTTTCTAATAATTTAATTACTGTTGGTTCTGAGGGGTTGTTTTAATGGAACAACATTAGCATTTGACCAGCTTTAGAGGATAGGTTGTGATATTCAACCAGATTGCTGAGCAGGGGTCAAGGCAGAGCTGTACTGCCCTATGGTAAGTTCCAAAAGGATGCAATCTCTCCTGAAACTCTAGGCAGTAAAGGAAAGCATGTATACTGTACAATACTTTGGATCATCCAACATGTACCCTTCTCTGTAGCTGGCAAGCTCCACGGGTGAAGCCCCCCCATTCCACCTCCACCTTATCCCCCTTTGAGGTGATTTATACCCTTTGGAGGCTCAAAGGTGAGGTGACAGAGAGTTAAAATTTTTTTGCAGCTATTTATTTTTCCTCGCCTCAGATAGGCGGGGGAGATTTGGAAAGGAAAGAATGCTCTTATCTGGTTTATTTTGTTTATTTATTATTTTATTTTTGTTAGTATACCCTTTATCTTTTATAATCTAAATGCCAGGGTTACATGTTAACATAAAAGAGTTACACTTTATCATAAATTGTCTTTCCTTATTCTTTTACAGATTCTTAATACACCACTGAAACTTAAAAAACAACTGACTACTATAGCACACGTACACAAAGCAGTTACCCCAACAGTTACAGCGACAATTATTCCTGCAATACAAGTAGAATTATTACCAGTTTTACATTCACACTCACTACTCACCACATATACGAATAAACTCAGCTGCAGCAACAATAACAAACATGTCATGACCAAGTTTTCCTTACTTTTATGCTATATTTTCATACAGGTGGAACCTCTATCGTATTCACACCCAGGTTACCATCCGCAGAACAAAGTTCCACAGGTTGTCAGCCCTAATGCCCGCTATATTATTTGAGGTAGCATTGAGGCAACGGGCTGGAGGGAGGCAAGACGGCTGATTAGACCCTCTATGCGCCGCAATCCTGGTGCACCCCCTTCTTGATGCGTGGCTCCCCAATTTGCTCTTGTCTGACAACCCTTTTTATCTACACTCCGGCCTATATGTCTGCTAAGCCAATTATGGACACTTCCTTTACCATCTTATCAGCAAGCCCCCTAGACAAAAGTTTATTGTTGACTTGCAAAGCTGATTTTGCAGCGACTAAAAGTTTCCATATTTGGGCCTGGAACTGCTATGTTTGTAAGTTCCTCTCATCTTGGGTCTACTTCAGTTCAGTTAACTGGGTTTACTTCTGTTTGGCTAACTCTCGGTCAAGACCTTTTGCTGTCTCTGAGTTCCTCACATATGGGTTTGTAACTTCTCTCTAAATGGACTCGGGGCATACACTGTTCTGTACAAACATGCTTTCATCCTGTTACAACAAAAGGGAGCTGGCCCCATGCTCCCTTGACTGCATCGAATGGGCACAGGGAGGGTTCCTTTTAAACTCCCTTCCTTTCATGCCTGCACAAGATCAAGAGGCAGTTTGGCTCGAAGTTATTATAGGTTCCATTCTGCAGTTTGATGGCAAAAATTCTATATTACATTCAAGGGACTTTTGCTTGAGTCAGGACTGCTGGACCAAGCCCAACATTAAAAGAATAGCAAAAACTTAATCACAAAGCGTTTGAAGCAAAAAGTAATCCATTTTAACATTAACTATTCAGAGCATGTGCATAAATAGCTAGAGACTGCCTGTTGTTGGCCCTTGAGAAATAGTCCGTTGAAGAAAGTGAACTTTCAAGGAGACCGTTATATCTCAGCTGAGTCTTTTACGCATTGCACAGCAATTGTCATAATTAATGTTGTGTGATGCTTCCTCTGTCTCCCACCATATGTGCCACGTCAATTCATTGGGATAGACTACATGTTCCTAAAGCTGTAGCCTTGTTCTCTTTCTGACAGAAAAGTCATGCAGCCTTTTGGGCTTATGGGGGACTTAAATGGGACTTGTTCTGAGATGAGATATAGGCACAATTCACTCCTATGCAAGCTGTATACAATAGATTGCATCGCTTCCTCATCATAACTGGTAACCACTTACAATATGTAAGTCCTCAATTTATATCATTTATGTACAGCAGCATGTCTTTCCTTATAGAAAGGAGCTCTGAAAACCTACATTGGACCTTTGGTGCTTCCACTAGAATGACATTTAAACTTTAACATAGTATTTAGTTAGTAGTAAAGTGGCATATTTTACTAATTACTTCATATCATACATTAAGTTTTAAAGTGCAGCTTGCCCAAATTACTATCAATATGATGAAGTCAGAGGTGGCACCCTTTAACCTTCTTTATTCTGCCTAAAATTGTTTAGGACACTGAACTTAGCTCCAATCACACTGAGGTCCAGAGCTTGAGAGGTATTTAGGCACCTGTGTTCTGAAGTGTCCTATATTCACACCCTACATACCAATGCAATATTTGTACAAATTACGCCTTGTGAGGTGTCAATCGAAAACTAGTAACTCACTGGTCAATAATACCATTGTAGAATATACATGACAATGCTGCAGGTGGAGTTATGGTTGTCCTCTGATACTATGTTTTAAAGTCTGTATTTTAATGAAGTAGAAACAGGTCTGCTCAAGTCCTGAACACAAATGGAGCAGGGTGACTCGTGACAATGGACTTGCAATTTACATGCCTTAAACAGAACCATCAAAGCTCACAAGGCAGTTGGGAGTCAATATATCTGGATCATAATGAATTGTGTATTTGCTTGTCTAACCATACTGGTAATAAGGCAGAGACAATGAAGGCACATCTACATAAAAAGGTAAACAAAGTCATCAAGCTAACAAGGGGAGGAGGTAGGGTGACCAGACAGCAAGTGCGAAAAATTGAGACATGGGGTGGGGAGTAATAAGCACCTATACTGGAAAAAGCTCTGAATATCGGGACTGTGCCTATCATCTGGTCATCCTAGGAGAAGGCAATTATGCATCTATCAACTAAGGATATGGAGATTACACTGCTAGGAAGCCTTCCTGCTTCCTGAAGCAGGGTCAGTGAATTTTAGGAGATATACTTCTCAACAGTTTTCTGGACTATAAAGATAGGGGCAGTGAACCCTTAAGTTATCTTTCACTGAAGAGGACAAGGGAAACCATCACCTTTTACTTCTGTAGGACAGCCTGACTGAAAGACAGTCAGCCATGCTGGAGCAAGAGTAACTGGAGTGCAAAATTGTATTTGAAAACAATTGTCTTGCTCTATTAAGTTTTAGACATTTAGATCAGTGTTTTTCACTTTTATTTGCTTGTAATCATCTGTACCTTTATTTCCTTTACTTGGTATCACTTAACCTATGTCTTGTTGGTAAAGCTGGGCCTGGTCTACACTACAGTTAGGTCAACACACGGCAGCTTACGCTGAACTAATTCTGTAAGTGTCTATGCTAAAATTTTGCTCCCGCTGACACAACTGCCCCACTATGTTGACTTAGTAATGCCACTTCCATGAGAGGCATACCGTCAATGTCAATGTAGTTAGGTCAACGCAATGTCAATGTAGACACTGCGTTGCTTATGTTGACTGTTGGCTTTCGGAAGCCATCCCACTGACAGTACAGTTGGTACAAGCGCTCCTGGTGAGGATGCACACTACTGGCACAAGAAGCATAGTGTAGACATGCAAAAGCAATTTCATTTTTGTGGTGACTGTATGCTGACATAACTTGTCAACATAATTTTGTTGTGACATGACCTAATTTTATTTTAATCTAAACCAATCCAGTGCTGTGTTTGAACTGAAGTAATTAACTCCACTTAATGTGGCAAGCCGCTGGGTATTGTCTCTTTAAAGAAGTGAACAAACCTTATTATTTCTCTGAGTGGTCCAGAGGAGGGATGGACTCTTCAGGGCAGATGGTGTTGGGGAAATTTGGAACTGGGATGTGTTGAGCTCCCTTGACTAGAGGTAATCAAGGCAGGTGGAGAGCAGATTGTTGCTGTGGTATAACAAGCAAGCTGCTGGAGTCAGAGTTACTGAACCAGAGCTGCTTATCACACAGACTGACTGGGTGTGTGCAAACAAGGGAGCTACAGCAGCATAGCATTATAAAGTACACAGGGTTACAAGGCAAGGGTTGACACAACCTGTCACTAGTTTGTATTTTATTCCTAAATGTGTTAGCACCTAACTCCCATTGCAGCCAATTGGAATTTGGCACTAAACACCTTTTGAAGATTTGGGCCTGCATGTCAACATTAGCACAGGCAATGACAAAATATAGAGAACTAGTTAACACAAAACTTTTTCTCCAGAGTGATGGCTCTAGTGTTCTTTCAAGCTGCATCTGATTACAGTGATTGCAGTAATAAGTTCCTCAATTATGCATAAAATGGTGTCAAAACTGAATACTAATACAATGTATTCTCTTGATTCAGAGGATAGGGAGTACAAGCACTACTAAACTAAGATGGCACCATAATATTATGGCCTTCATTTTTTGAAGAGACAAACTGACTTTGTATGAGGTACTCATATGGCAAGCACTGTCAGATGAAGGCATGAGACACTATGCAGTGTGTATAATTTTAAATTATAAATTCAGTGTGGCTTCTTTTCTTTTTTAAATCACCAAGAAAGACAAAAGATATGCAACCAATTTTTATGAAGGCTTTTTTCCAGCTCTGTGGCAGAATGGTTTGTAAAAGTATCTGTTGATCTTTGGACAAAAGTATCTTTGGGCAAATAATATATCTTGCCAAGTTCTGTATCAAGCCTTGTGCGAGATGATTGGACAAACTGTGAAACACAGTGAATGCTTGTCTAACTGGAAAAACACAGTGAATACTCATCTAACTGAAAAAATCTCTAGGCTGTTTAATACCAGAGTTTGTGCAAGAACAAGGACTTCCTGTGTAATTATTTGAATGTTACAGGATTTAGCAGATACATGGCAAGCCAATTTGCATACACTTTACAACACAGTCTGACCACATCTTGAAATAATTGTTTTCTCGTGGAGACTCAATAAGCATGTCTGCCTAGAAAAAATAGCAGTAACTACCAGTTTATAGCTTTTAAAAAATATATGCAAATATGCTTTCCAGGAGTTCTCACAACATACAACAATGCATTAAACAAATGTAGATTTGCACTAGGTCTCTGCAGGCTGTTGTTCTTAATTCTTTATCAGATTATGCAGCACAGCTTGAGAAAATGTTCTTTGAGGTGTCTCTTCTACAGTAAAGGACTGTGGATTTTATTCTCCTGGAGCCTCAAACAACACAAATTCGGTGTTGTTAGCAGTAGATTGGTCTCATATGGCACCTTATTCTCCAGGTCTCTATTTTCCACATGTCTTAGCAAGTCTTTTCACCTCTAGATGACAGGAGGATGGATAATGTAATCCCCTCCTTCCCTCTTTTTTTAAGGCTCCAGAGGAAATCCTGGCAGTTACAGGCCAATAAACGTAACTTCAGTACCAGGCAAATTGGTTGAAACTGTAGTAAAGAACAGAATGACCAGACATACAGATGAATGTGATACTTTGGGAAGACTCAACATAGCTCTTGTAAAGGGAAATCATGCCTCACCAATCTATTAAAATTCTTTGAGGGTGTCGACAAGTATGAGCACAAGGATGATCCAGTTGATATTGTGTACTTGGACTTTCAGAAAACCTTTCATCATGATCCACACAAAAGGCTCTCAAGCAAAGTAAGTAATGAAAGGATCAGATGAAAGGTCATCACACGGATCAGTAACTGGTTAAAATATAAGAAACAAAGAGTAGGAATAAATGTTCAGTTTTCACAATGGTAAATTGTGAAAGAGGTAAATAGTAGGGTTCCCCAAGGATCTGCACTGGGATCAGTGCTGTTCAACATATAAGTGTATGATTGGAAGGAACCTCAGCAGATAGGCCAGTCCAGGCCCCTGTACTCAAGGCAGGACTATGTAATAACTAGGCCATTCCTGAGACATGATTGTCTAACCTGTTCTTAAAAACCTCCCCAGAAATTCCACAACCTCCCTAGGCAATTTGTTCTAGTGCTTAACCACTCTTACAATTCGGAGGTTTTTCCTAATGTCCAACTTAAACTTCCCTTGCTGCTATTTCAGCCCATTGCTTCTTGTTCTATCCTCAGAGGTTAAGGAGAACAAATTTTCACTCTCCTCCTTGTAACAACCTTTGATGTACATGAAACTGTTATGTCCCCCCTTTGTTTTCTTTTCTCCAGACTAAACAAACCCAATATTTTCAAATCTTTCTCTCAGGTCATGTTTTCTAGATCTTTAATAATTTTTGTTGCTCTCCTGTGGACTTTCTTCTATTTGTCCACATATTTCCTGAAATGTGACACTGGACTGGATACAATACTTCAGTTGAGCCCTTATGTGCAGAGTAGAGTGTCTTGCTTACTACACTTCTGCTGATAGATTCCAGAATGATGTTTGCATGTTGAGTGGTTTTTTGCAATGGTGTTACACTGTTGGCTCATTTACCTTGTGATCCACGATACCCTCAGGTCCTTTTTTGCAGTACTCCTTCCAATGCAGTCATTTCCCATTTTGTGTGTATGCAACTGATTGTCCCTTCCTATATGGAGTACTTTGCATTTGTCCTTATTGAATTTCATCCTGTTTACTTCAGACCATTTCTCTAGTTTGTCCAGATCATTTTGGATTTTAATCCTATCCTCCAAAGCCCTTGCAATCCCTCCCATATTGCTATCATCTGCAACTTTTATAAGTGTTCTCTTTGCCATTATTGAAATCATTTATGAAGATCTTGAACAGAACAGCACCCAGGACTGTTCCCTGCGGGACCCCATTTGAGATGTCTCTCCTGTTTGACTGTGAACCAGTGATAACTCTCTGGGATTGATTTTTCCAACCAGTTATGCACCCACCTTACAGTAGCTCTATCTAGGCTATATTTCCCTAGTTTCTTTATGAAAAGGTCATGCAAGAGAGTAGCAAAGGCCATACTAAAGTCAATATATACCACATCCACTGCTTCCTCCCAGTCCACAAGGCTTGTTACCCTGTCAAAGAAAGCTATTAGATTGATTTGACGTGATTTGTTCTTGAAAAATTCATGCTGAATGTTGCTTTTCACTTTATTATCTTCTAGGTGTTTGTAAAGTGATTACTTGATTATTTGCTCCAGTACCTTTCCAGGTACTGAAATTAAGATGACTGACTAATTGCCCAGGTTGTCCTTATTGCCCTTTTTATAGATTAGCACTATACTTGCCATTTTCCAGTCCTCTGGAATCAATCCCGTTTTCCATGAGTTTTTTAAGAGAATTGCTAATGGCTCAGATATCTGCTCAGTCAGTTCCTTGAGTATTCTAGGAATACTTTCATTAGACTCTGCCAACTTGAATACATCTAACTTGTGTATGTAATTTTTAACTTGTTCTTTTCCTATTTTAGCTTCAGATCCTCATTTTCACTGGCATTCACTAGGTTAAATGTCTGATCGCTACTAAACTTTTTGGTGCAAGCTGAAATTTAAAAAGGCATTTAGGACTTCTGCCATTCTAACATTTTCTGTAATTGTCTTTCCCACCTCACTGAGTAATAGGCCTACCTTATCCTTGGTCTTCTTCTTGCTTCTAATGTATTTGTAGAATGTTTTCTTCTTATACTTTGTCTCTAGCTAATTTAATCTCATTTTGTGCCTTGATCCTTCTAATTTTGTCCATACATGCCTGTGTTTGTTTATATTCATTGTTTGTAATATGACCTAGTTTCCACTTTTTGTAGGACTCTTTTTTTTTTATTGAGTTTCAGTTCATTGAAGATCTCCTGGTTAAGCCAGGATGGTCTCTTGCCATACTTCCTATCTTTCCTATGCAATGGGATAGTTTGCTCTTTTGCTTTTAATAATGTCTCTTTGAAAAATTGTCAACTCTCTTGAACTGTTTTTCCCCTTAGACTTGCTTCCCATGAGTTCTTACCTACCAACTCCTCGAGTTTGCTGAAGTCTGCCTTCTTTATTATCTTTATTCTGCTGTTTTCCCTCTTACCATTCCTTAGAATCATGAACTCATCATTTCATGATCACTTTCACCAAAGGTGCTTTCACTTTCCACTTTCAAATTCTCAAATCTAGAACAGCCTCTCCCTTAGTTGCTTTCTCCACCTTCTGACATAAATATTCATAAATGATCTGAAAAAGGGGAGTAAACAATGGCAAAATATGCAGACAATCAAAATTTCTCAAGATTAAGTCCAAAGCAGACTATGAAGACTTACAAAGGGATCTCACAAAACTGGATGATTGGGCAACAAAATGGCATATGAAATTCAATGTTGATAAATGCAAAAAGTAATGCATAGTGGAAGACATACTTCCAACTACACATACAACACTTAATTTAGATTCCATCATTTTACTGCTCAGAAAAGATACCAGAGTCATTGGGAATAGTTCTCTGAAAACATCTGCTCTATGTGCAGCAGTGGTAGAAAAAACTAACGATATTAGGAAACCTATTTGGAAAGGGATAACAAGACATTGTGACATTCCAGGAGTTCAGGAATGCAAATGCAGACCAGTGAGGGGTTGTGTCACTACCTGTCCAGTAATCCTTTGTGCCTCTCAATGCTTTGCCGCTGTAGCTCCCAACCTGGCCAGCTCACAACTAATCTATCGGCATGCACGTCACACCCTGAGTGTCTGTGTCTACCTACCGATCTGGTCCAGCAGCTCTGACCCCAGCAACACACCAGTCACACTCTGGCTTCCAACAGTCTTGGCTACAACCAGCAGGATGACCACAACACACTCCCAGTCCTGAATTTCCCCAAAACTATGTGTCCTGAAATGTCCAGATCTGTCCTGGACAGCTCAGAGAAATAATATGGTTTGTTACTCCTGTAAAGGGACAAAACCACATTACAGTTTATTAACTTAACTCGGGACATATACACTCTTCCCTTTAAACACAACATGGAATTAGGTTATGGTAAAAATGAAGTAAAGTTATTAACAAGTTATACATAAGATTAAGCGAGTTCAGGTATAAGGGAGGAAGATGGAAATAGTTAAAACAAAATATGCTTCTAAAAGTCTATAATGTAATTTAGCGAGATACAGGATTTGTTCAAGATGGCTTCTCTCACCAGTCATTTTTTTCCCAGCCATGGCTGACTTTCCCTCAGTTAGGACCTGCCACAAGAAGTACAAGGTGCTGGCTTCCCTTGTCTTCTTAGGTGAAAGATCTTTACCTAAGCAGGTTTCTCACCTATGTTCAGTTCCAGAGACTTCAAATCCCTACTTCTTTGTTTTCAGGACTTATCTTTCTCAGCTCTCAAGAGCTCTGGCCTCTTGTCTCTGTCCACCAATAAATGTCAAAGATGGCTTCTGTCATTCCTAATATCTTCCAAAGAACTTATTTCAAGAGGCAGGGTGACATCGTGCTGTTTTTCCTGTCTGTGGACTTCCCATCCTCTTGCTGATTTTTATGTAAATGGGACTTAAATTGTTTTTGGTCAGATCTTGCTTAATCTCCTTGGAGACAGGTGGATAGCTGTGACATTCCCTTCTGTCTGGGCTGACTGTACAGCCTAATATCAATTATTATCCATAATTCCTTATATGATGTTCATACATACATTTTGTGCTGATATTAATCACTAGTGTTCCATTAGTTTTCAGAAAAGACCCCACTCTGTACACTTTTATAACACAATAATATTGTATATAAGCAATTGATTCAGTTGCTTATCACCAAGTTTCTGGCTCCTGCTGGATGCAGATGCTACCAAATCTTCCCATTTTGTCTGTGCATGCTCTTTAACAATCATTAAAGATGTGTGCCTTTTAAAAATTCTTCATTTCCCCATAGATTGGGACAAATTTAGAAGGATAGCTTTCTTGATTTCATATTGTGAGATCTATGAAAGACTCCCATGCTGGAAAAGCAGCAAGCAATTCCATGATGGGTTAAAAAAAAAAACAAAACCACACAATTCAGAGACATGGGACTGCATTTTTGGGGAGTGTCAGTCAGAAGTAAACCCCTCCTCCCATAATCATTCTCTGAACAACTGACAATGCCCCTATGAAGTGGGGAATTACTACTGTTTTTCCCATTTTACACATGGGAAACTGAGGCACAGAGACTAAATGACTTTTCCTAGGTCACACAGGAGAGTCTATGGTAGAGCAGGGGCTTGAGCCCAGGCATCTCAAATTGTAGGCTAGGGTCCTAGCCAGTAAACCTTCCTCCAGTATTGTCCTAATAAATCATACATTGCATCTGCAGTAGCAGATTAGGAATTTTTTGTTTTGTATTTTGCACTCACTGAGCATTTTCAAAGGAGGGAGTTGCCAACATGTGTGCCCAATGGGAGGGACACATCTGGGGCAGGGCCTGAAAAATGTACCTGTTATGGAATTCCCAAAAGGTTGCACTTATGTGCCGGTAATAATTGCAGGCCCAGAAATTTATCCCAGAAATTACACTCACTAATGTTTCCACAAAGTGACCATTCCACACCAGCTGACCAGTACTGACCCAACAGCCCACCTATGTTACAGATTGCAGAGAGAGACAAACTGACACTCCTCTGGCAGCAGTTTGTGGTTGCTTGATGTTGCACCAGCAACATGCTCTCACCTGAGACTGGGAGATAGGAAAAGGGAGGAACAGTAGGAGGCCCAAAGACTCTGGCAGCTATAGCAATGACATTTTTAGGGCACAGGATAACTGACTCTACTTGTCAGACGAGCTAGTGGGACAAAAGTAAAAGTGAGACACGTGGCCTAGAGGATAATGTACTGGAATATGACTCAGGAGAGAAGAATTCTAGTCTCAGCTCCACTACTGGTCTGTGAGGTGACCTTGGGTAAGTCATTTCACCTCTCTGTGCTTCAGTTTGCCCCTTTGTAAAATGGGGATAATGATGCTAACCTCCTTTTGTAAAGTGCTTTGAGATCCACTGATGAAAAGCCAGGAACCTTGTACCTTTTTCACCTCGTAGGCTATCTACAAATAGGAAAAAGTAGAATAAATCTGTAAAGTGTTTATTTGGAAAAGTTAAAACAAGATTTGGCTAATTGAGGATCAGTTGCCCAAAGCATGTGGAGGTCTGTCTTTCCCCAAGTAGGTAAACATATAATTTAGCCTCTTTGTTTATGCAGTATTTGTTAATGGCTATATCAAAATCCACACATGTTGTTTCATAGATAATATATGGTTCTTGTGGTAGAACCCAACAACCTACCTAGATGTGCTAGAAACAAACTTCCCCCCATAGCCAAAACTACCCTACCAATAACAGCCACTTCTGTTAGTTGACACGACTTACTATAAAACACAATTACAATCTTACAGGGCTTGCCAGGTAATGATTTAAACTTAATGAATTCAAACTTGTCCTTGCAGTTTGAGCAAACAAAGGTTCAAAATGTATTAGAGACTGTTTGTTTTTTAAGATAAAACCTTGTGTTTATTTCAGCAAACGCCAGTTCATCCATGGAACAGAAAAAATAAAATATTCCATGTTCCTCCAGTTAAATGTATTACTAACCAAAGTATTTTCTAGTCCACTTCTGAGACACACCAATAATAGAGAATGAATTACAACAAAACTTTAACACTGTATCTCTGTACTGAATAAAATCTTTAACACAGCTATGATACTAAAAGTGTCAAGTATTGAGTCAAGCCTGAAGTGGAAATCTGGGACTTGACATGACTCAAGGAATTTGGCATCAAGCAATAAATACAGATAGACACTGTGTACTTTAACTAACTAACTAATTGTATGCAAATGCAATATTTTATCGACCCTCTAATTTTTTGCTCAACAGCCACAGGAAAAAATCTTCTTATCCTAAATGTCTTCTACCAAAGGTTTCTTCATTCCACTGTTTAAGGGTCTGTCCTATGTCAACATATTTTTGGTCCCTCATCAGTGGATTCTTTCTAAAGACTTCACTGTTGGCATTACGGTGCTTTTTTAAATACATTTTCCCTAATTCAAAATGTCTGGTTAACAAGCTTCAAACGTACTCTGAACATGTGAAAATAGGATCTAGATGTTTAGTTAACTTTACAAAAGCTCTTTAGGAGCCATCAAATAAATTAAGAACCTAGGGAGTTCTTTACCAGATCAGACCAACTGTCCATCTAATCCACTATTCTGTCTTTGACAATGGTCAGTATCAGCTGCTTTGTTGGAGAGTTATGTAGCATCATGGCTATGGGAAAAGTTTCTTCTCAGGCAGGAATCTAAGGTCAAAGGTACCCAAGTGGCACAAAAAGGCCAAAACTGTGTAGTGAATCTGGTCTTACCAAGATTCCATTTGCCAAGATGCTGCCCAGTCACCTAGCTTATTAGGTCTTTTTGCAGTTCCTCACTGTTTTTTCTAGTCTCAACTAATGTAAATTTGTGTCCTCTGCAGACTGTGAAACCTTACTGCTCATCCCCTATTCCAGATCATTAATAAATATATTAAACTACACTAGATCTGGTATGGATCAAAGGCTTTTTGAAGGTCCAAATAAATTCTGACCAGTCCTTCTTTGTCTATTCTTTGTCACTCTCAAAAAAGTTAGTTATACATATTTTCATTACAAAAATCAAGCTAATTTCTCCCCAAAATATCATGTTGATCTATATATTTTATCTTTAAATGTCATGTGAGGTTGCTTACATGATACTGAAATAAGTCACAGCACTTTTTTGTCTCAGAACCAGCCTTTGTGACATTGTTAAGGATCAGTACAACTCTGGCTATCATCCTAAACTATGATATGGAAACTGATTTTGAAGATTGCATATTTTTGTTAGCAGACCAACATGTTTCATTTTTAATTCTATAAAGTTCAGAATGTATGCATTTGGAAATTATGGTGGTAATAACTTTGCCACTCTTTGTAGCAAAGGATATTTGCATACCTACCCTTCTCTTTCTGCACAGAATGTTAACTTTTACACATCATAATATCAGCAGGATTAGCAGAGGTTGTAATTCCATAAAGAGTTTAAGCATATTCCAAACTTTGAAAACATGAGCAGTTCCACTGACTTCGGAGAGACTAACCTGCTCAAAATTAGGCACATGCGTAAGTAATTTTTTAAAATCCAGGCTTAAATGAATAAAATTGATGTTTTTTGATTCAAGATACTAACTTTTAATGGGAAATTGGGACACCTAAGCATCCCTGTATTCATACCCTACACACTATTGCAATAATCTTTGTACAAACTGTGCCTTGTGAGGTATCATTTGAAAACTAATAACTCACTTATTGTTAATATTCTTGCAAACAATATGTATGCAATGGGTATTAAGAGTTAGGAATATATGTTGGAATTATAACTAAAGTGTGTGTGAACCAGGTATGTGGAGGAGTTGATAACAGGGCTATCCTAAACAAAGGAATGTGTGTTTACCTCAATTTACATATAAGCAGTAAACAGACTCATCAAGTTAAAAGGAGGTGGAGGGAAACCTCACACTAACAAATGGGGGAGAAGACAGCATGGTATCTACACACAGCAGGAGAGACAAACTTAATCTGGGTTTTATTCTTCAGAAGAATCTATTTACTAGTCCATAAAGATAGGGGGCTGAACCTCAAGCCATAAACAATTGAATCAACTGACTATATAATAATGCTGTGTTATAAAAGTGTATAGCGTGAGGTCTTTTCTGAAAGCTAATGACACATTGGTGGTTAATATCATTGTGAAATATATGCATTAATACTATGTATGAGGAATTATGCATACTCATTGATATTAGGCTGTACAGTTTGCTCAGAAAGGAGCAGTTGTCTACCTGTCTCCTCTGTAAATTAAACATGATGGAATTAGTAACAATGGAAACCCTATTTACATAGAAATCATACAGGGAGATGGGATGCCCACAGGAAGGGAAAAACAGCATGGTATCATCTTGCCTCTTGAAACAAGTTCTTTGGAAGATATAAGTAAAGCAGCAGCCATCTTTGACATTTATCAGTGGAGAGACACAAGAGGCCAGAACTCTTGCAAGTTGAGAAAGATGAGCCTTAAAAGCAAAGAGGAGGTAGGGGGTTGAAATCTCTGGAACTGAATGTAGATGAGAAACCTGCTTAGGCAAAGATCTTTCACCTAAGACAACAAGGGAAGCCAGAACCTTGAACTTCCTGTGGAAGATCCTGACTGAGGGAAAGTCAGCCATGGCTGGGAAGAAGAATGACTGCTCAGAGAAACCATCTTGAAAAATCCTGTATCTTGGTAAATTAAGTTTTAGACTTTTATAAGTGTTTTGGGTTTTATTTTACTTGTAATTCTGTCTTCATTCTTTATACTTGAAAGTCATGTCATCAATCCTAGGTATATTCTGTTTCATTTTTACCATAAATCAACCCAGTGTTGTGTTTAAAGGGAAGGATGTATTTATCCTGAGTTAAGTTAGTAAGCTGTGATTTGTTTTTGTGTCTTTATAGGAACAAACAAACACTATTCTTTCTCTGAATTGTCCAGGCGAAGGCTGGACATTTCAGAGCCCATGGTTTTGGAAAAATTCAGTACTGGGAGTGCTTGAGGGTCACCATGCAAGTAGTAACCAAGGCTGGTGGAAGCCAGAGTGTGTCTATAGACAGGGTGCTGGGGACAGAACTACTCACCCAGGGCTGACTAGCCCACAGACACTCAGAGTGTGACCTGCATCAGGCAGGCTGATTGGGAGCTACAAATGTAAAGCATTGTAAGACATCCAAGGTTACAGGGCAGGCAGTGATACAACCCTTCACTGGTCTCGATTGCCACCCAGAATGTGACACCCTATGACCAGAAATTTCTCTGTACATATAGAAATGCTCAAATATTATTGTTCAGAGACTCAGAATCTTTACAACAAGAAAAGACTGACTTTATCAATGGCTTCATAAAGTGCAAGTGCTGTTTTTCTTCTAACACCATGGCAACGCTACTTAATCTCTTTCCTTTTCTTTTCTGCCTTTCTATGATATCATTTGCACTCCCATGATATACTTTTGATATAGAATCACTATAAATAATCTGCAGTTTGGTAACGTTCTTTTTCCCCCAGTTATATTATGGCTAAAACCTTGGTACAAATATTATTTAAAATCCCTTGTGCCTGCATTAGGATGGTCTCCTTCAGTGTCAGTGGTATTGAATACATAACAGCAGGAGGGGCTACTTGTTATCAAATGGAGCTATAGAAGTCCAAAAATAATTGTATCATGATGTTGCATCAGTGTGCAATGAAATTGCATTGTTGTTTATTTTATTTATGTATTTGTATTTCAGTAGCGACTGAGGCCGTACAACACAACATACGACTCAACATTCTGTAGTGCTGCAGTGTTGTGACATGGTTTCAGAATATTATCACTTCTCAAAATTAATAAGGAGGATTGTTATAGCCTCTCTCTTCTCTCTTTCCCCTTCCTTTGCTAGTCAAGAGGGCATTGATAGAGTGGAACTTCTGCAGTGACTCTTCTTTCTCCTAGGGGCTACTCAACTGTTCCCACTCTACCAGTCTATTCTCCTCCTGAGAACAAGGTATGGCAAGCAGAGTTAGAACTGGAAGCAAAAAAATCTCCCAAGAGGAGCATGTAAAGTTGCCATGAAGAGCTGCAGGGGGACCAACACCAGTGCAAAAGCTGCACATTAGATTTGGAATAGTTGCCCTTTGGCCAAGTTGGGGTTGATTTGGGAGCCTGGCAACAGACCAGTTAGAGAAATCAGTGATATGGAAACAAGTGTAGTGTAACTTATTAAAATTTACACAGGTCAATCTCTTAAATAGAGACGGCCACAATGACACATGGACAACTCTAGAACCCTCAATCCAGTCACTACTACACTGCTACCCAAGGATCACTACCTCTGGGTCTCCAACCACCTTAGAGACCCCTAACCTCTCTGAACACTAATTCTAACACAATGGCAATGCAAACCCAACCCTCTGGGCCATAATTAGTTCACAGCCACTGCCATAACACCACCTCTGGCATGCTAACATAACAGCACACTGCAACAAGGACACTTAGTAGTTGTTTTGTTTTTGTTTTTTTTAATGCTCAGCAAGGCACAGAGATGCTTTAGAATTTCAGTGAAACTGCCTTTCTATCAACATTTGCAGTTATCAAAGCAAAAGGGCAAACAGGCGCCATGCATTCAAAACAACCAACCAAGGACAAAACTCCCTAAACAGCACTATAATAAGGGGCTTTAGAGCTGAACCATCAGTGTGTGCTCTTTCACTAGGGTAACAAATCTATTGTTTTGCTATCATCCCATTGGGTGGAGATTTCTCATTCGGTTCTTTTGGGTGTGCTCAGCCTGACTATTTGTTGGCAATTTTTGCTGTGCTTAGCAATTGCTACTCTCACTTGATTTGTTTGTTCAACCCCCCTTAGATGGAGTGTCTGTTGACTTAAAAAGAACAAACCAACCATAACTATGGGTTTCAGCATAGTCACTGTGGTAGCAGGCGCAAAATGAGGCAAAATTCATTTAAAGATACCAATGTTTTAGTAAAACAGTAATAAATAATTTGCTTTTCTTAAGAAACATACATTCAGATTTTGAAA
The DNA here is from genome assembly GCA_007922155.1 of Mesoclemmys tuberculata. Lineage (NCBI taxonomy): Eukaryota > Metazoa > Chordata > Testudines > Chelidae > Mesoclemmys > Mesoclemmys tuberculata. The sequence continues at coordinate 66,525,797 of ML675624.1, read as the reverse complement.
GCACTTACTACTGTGTAAGTTACACTTACATATTAAATACGTCTTAAACAATCCTGTGAAATAAGTAAAGTGTTATTCCTATTTTATAAATGACTAAGCTAAGCAATAGAGTGTACAATTCTGGCCCATTGAAGTCAATGGTAAAACTCTCATTAACTTCAGTGGGGTTAAGATTTCACCCTGAGAGTTTATGTGGTTTATTCAAGGACATGCAAGTAAATAGTCAAGTCAGTCACAGAGCTGGACCCAGAACTCAAGAGCTGAGCTTTATGGGAACTGGAATTTCCATTCCGTAGGTAATTACACATTTCTGAAAAAAAAAAATCTCCTCTCCAAATTGAAACACAATGCCAGATGTATGAAATTTCCAAAAATGTTTGAAATTTTCCATTTTGCAACACTCGGTCAACACAGAATTCTTCAAATAGTTTGGGCCAGCTCCCTGGCTGCCCAGATGGAAAGGTGGCTCAGGAGCTGGCAGCCTACCTGCCAATAAAACAGGCAGCCCAGGTAGCTAGGCAGCTTCCCAGCTCACCAAGGCATCTGATGTGATACTTCTCAGCCTGCTTAAGCCTGTTGAGTGATCCATGAGTCAGAGTGCGATGAGCCCTCAGAGGCAATTACCTACAGATCTTGTGATAGGCCTTATGCCATTCAAGCAGAGTTCAGCTAATGGACAGGCAAGGACCGACCCAGGTGATCCCAAGGCAGTTCTTTAGGTTCCCAAGGGACACAGTCTCTCCAGTCTGTTCAGTGTCACTACCTGGCCAGGAGCCAGGAGCAGTTCTCTCGGCTCTTTCCTCAGCTGGCTGCCCACTGACTCTCACACGTGTCAGGCTAGCCCACCTGCCTACCAATAAAACTAAAAGTTTCTTATAAAAAGAAAGAAACAAGCTATGTTAAAAAGTGTCAAATGATTATTAAAGCAATCAGACAACTCCAAGTGGTTTGAACAAAAAAAAATATGGGTAGCTCAGAGATATTGGCAGCAAAAGAGTTGGCTGCTCACGGTCCTGGGTGGCCTGAAAGAGAGGGTAGCTGTCTATCCAGAAAACCAGGCAGACTGCCTGGGAAGTCCAGGGAGCCAGCTGCCAGCAGTGCCTTGGCATGAGGGAAGTCTAGTTCCTCTGGATGCAATGTGCTATGGAGCCCTGTGGGACAAGGAGCCAGGCAGCTTGGTATCTGGGGTGCCATAGCACCTGGGAACCCCAGCTCTGCAGCAGACTGCTAAGGAACTAGGCAGGCGAGCTGGAAATCTATCTGCTTTCCCCTGCTCTAACTATATGTAAGGAGGGGAATGGGCCCGCTATTGCGGGGAACTTTCCTGGCTCATTTACTACCTTGATGGAATTGGTTAGCAAAAGGGTCTGAGTCCTCGCTCCCACTCCCTTTCCACAGAGGCCTGCCTGACCTTGAGGGCTCCCCTCCCACTCTCCTGTGTGGCGGAGTCCCTGTAATCCCAACAAAGCTGGACCCAGAATTCCAATCTTTCAGTGGTCCCTTAGGGCAGGGGCTAGGGTGTCGCCCCTCTGGGGTACTAACTCTGCACTGGTGCTTCCCTGACCCACTCATCATTGCATGTAGTTCAAAGCAATACAATTTATTAAACAAACAGCAATCAAAAATCAAATTAAAAAATCAGACAGGAGGAGAAAGGTTAAAGGAAAGCACTGAACACCATCCGCTGGTAGGGGGGCACGACACACAGTACATTTGGGGTGTAAGGGAGGTTCATAGTCTTTCTCACACATCGCAGGCCTCCTGACCAGGCCCTGGCTGTGCTGCAGGGATGCAGAGAGTCAGACACTAGTTCTGGCAGTGGCCACACACCCCCATTCTGTTGCTGCCTATGAGTTGTAGGAACTTCAGTGCTGCTCACACTGTCATCAATTTGCAGAATTGGGCACTGAGTCAGCCAAAAGGGATTCTCTTCTGGCCATGTCCAAAGGAAATATGCTTAACTCTCTCAGAGGACACCCTGTACCCCGTAAGCCACGCAGTCCTGAATTTTCACAGATGTAAGCTACTGGGATTGCTCAGCACTTCGGCAAACCAGGCTTGCAGGATGTTAGTGGGACGTAAGTAGTAGATAGGTGCTGTACTGACCCTTTACTCAATGGTGAGTTTCATGCTCCTCGAATACCTTACTGTGCACTTTGTTTTCCTTCAGCCATCTAGGATTCCCTCTAAATGGAAGTATATGCACAGTGTGTAGTGCTATAGTGTGATTATTTCCTAGAGTACTGCTCTTATAAGAATAGCAAAGAACATCTTTGTCTCTGCAAAGTAAATGTTTTCCCAACTGCCATGCAACATTTGCTGCTTCATGTACTTGTGTCTGTTCAGCTCCACTATTTTGAATTATTTTGTTCATGTGTATTAGCTAGCAGAGAATAGCTCCCTCCCTCCCTCCTTACTGCTGAAGCTGATAAGGCTATGTCTTCACTGACGGTGGCAAATTTGCCGCCGTCCGATCAACTTCTCTGGATCGACTGAGCGGTCAGTGAGGACCCGCTCAGTTGATCCAGAAATCAATGTATTAAGACCACCTTCTCAAGAGGCGTAGCGCTGCGGCGACGGGAACATGGTTCCCGTTGGCACAGTGCAGTGAAGACGCTGCGCAGAACAGAAGCACAGAAGTCGACGGCAGTTACGCAAGTTTTTTGAGCCGTTTGTGTAACTCCGGTCGACTGCTGCTGAATCTCTGAGGTAAGTGAAGACAAGCCCTAAGACTTTTAGGCCAGATCCTCAGCTAGTGTTAAATGGCATAGGTCTGTCAAAGCCAGTGGATCCACATTGATTTCCCCCAGCTGACGATCAAGCCTTTCATTAAACACAGGCGTTTTGGAGATCATTTGTGCTGAATAACCAATCTCGTTTGTGAAGTTTCTAGAACTCAGGCTGGGCTGCTTTCTATCTTATCACTGAGCCTTTTATTTAAATTCTTCTTTGTGGCTTCCTTTGAAGAGCCTCACCTTCTGCTTCTATTCCCTTGCAATATTATCTCTTCTTAAAAGCCAGTTAAGTTTCTATAGCAATTTCTCTTTCTCTCTCTCATCTTTTGTTTTCAGCCTGTGCGTGTTTTCTACCTGCCTCACTATCCTCAATCTAGTATGTAATCTTTTCTTTCTTTTATTTAAATGTTCCATTCTCTTTATTTCCTACCCTCCAATTCCTTTCTCAAGAAACCTATCAGCAACCTTGTTTTCCATGTTTCTCTGCTGTATGATTAGAGTTTCCATTCTAGTGATTATCTTGCTATATGAATCTTTCTCAGCATATCTATCATCTAAAACTGCAACAATTCATTTAAAGCATTTTCATTTCCCTCCCTCCCTCCCCCCATCCCTCCTAGCCAAAAAAGCATTCAGAATAACTTGTACCTCTATATAGCATATTTCCTCAAATCCTTAGTCATTTGCGGATATTTAATTTACTTTCCCTACGCTGCAGTGATGGACTAGGCATTTCATTAATACCTAAATAATCAATGGTACATTTCTGCTTTGTGGCGTGGGTATCAGCTCATGGAAAGCTGTTATCTTTGTTATCATCCGGCCCATGGATACGTTTCTGCCATGCCACTTCAGTGGGAATGTGTCCTTTCACTCTTTCTGTCAAACCCTTACAACTCTTGGCATGTAGATTTTGTTGGCTGCAGTTTCTTTTTAAAACATTAAATAATTCGCTGATTAGGGTGGGTCTGACTCTGCTCCTAACTCCTGCAGCCTTCCAGGGAGAGAGGGAGTATGGGGCAGCACTTCTCGTGTGATATTTCTGGACAGCCCTTAGATTAGCAGCCTGTTGTGCTAAGAGGAGTGTAGGGGCACTGATGACTTGCTTTTCCAGGAGCTGTTCACTGAAAAGGGAGAGGTGGGAAGGGAGCTGACAGAACTGCGATAGCACTTGAAAAGGTTATGCTCCAGCTCGCTGGCTGTGCTGGAGGAGGAAGGGGGCAAAACTGTCTGTTTTTCTGTTTAAAAAAGTTGTAGTAGGGTGAAATGTGTATCCGTTGATATCTGTGTTGTGTATTTGTCTCTGAAAACACCCTTTGATTTATGTGCTTATTCTCTAAGAAGGGATCAGAGAGTTTCAACTCACTCATTGAGGGAACGAGGGAGGAGGCATTTTCCAAGGCTGTGTCTTCATTAAAGAGTTCGCTCGGCTTCTCGCTTGGGTGTTGCCTAGAATCCCCCTTCCTGTCTGCACACACACCCGGTCATCCACGTTTGGTAGTGCTTTGAATTCAAGCTACCTGGTCCAGCTGCAGGTAGTGTGAGCTACGGCCTAGAGGCTGCTTTCACTTAGGCCGGTAACCTGCCCACTTTGCAGAGCAGAAACAAGCTAAACCACTTGAGTACTGATAGTTTGATGCTGTCCAGGATCCCACCTGTGTGCCCAGAAGGACAGGCAAGTTCTACTATTAACTGGAAAAGAATCATACAGCAACTCAGCTCCCTGCAGCACAAAGACACATGGGATGTACCCCCAGAAGTCCTAGTGACACGCGGGTAGGAACAGCACCAGGAAGGATACAATAACTTGGGTCTGACTTTGCAGTGTGGCTACTCACACCCAGGCTAAGAAAACCTTGTTGCTCAGTCCCTGGTGCTGATGGCCAGAGCGAACTCTGTGGTGAAGAGATTCCCTAACATCGCTTAACAACGTATACTTAAGGGTCCTTAAGAGAAAACGGAAAAGCAAATAATCTTCATGATTCTAGCCCAGTCACTTTAGATAGCACCTCAGAACAGTTGGAACAGGCTTCATTAGACTGAGGGGCAATTTCTGAGACACTTAGGAGAATCTAGGCTTTGCTAGGAGAATGTAAATGTTGGTTTTTTTTTCTGTTCCTGTAACTTAAAAGGAAAACCTATCTAGTTTAGCTTGTAGTGAAGCATCATTAAAGGAGACTAAATTTGTATGCTGGATGTTTACTATTTTAAAATCCTTTTTTTTCTGTTGCCTTGTTCCATTAAGGCTGTTGGTCAATATCATCGGTCACAGGTTCCTGAAAGAGAGAAATGCAGGTGACCAAAACCCCATCGATCTTTCAGGGTGATAGAGGATTGGGACATCGAGTAGTGTATGCAGGTCTTGGTCAAAGAGTGGAAGATTTGTGAGTTTCTACCCTGAGGTAGGTCAGGGCAAGAGGCTTATCACCAGAGGGGGTGAGACCAGAAGGGAGAGGCAGTGTATCTTAGGGGGTAGAGCCCTGCAGTGTGATTGAGAACCTCTGGGTTCTATTACCCAGCTGTGCAGTTGACCTGGTAAGTGGCCTGGGGCACATCACTTTATTGCTATGTGCCTTAATTTCCCATCTGTAAAACAGCAGCAATGATACTTTTTAAAATACTTGGAGGTCTGTGATTAAAAGTGCTATATAAGGGCTGTATAAGGGCTCAGCATTATAAAAGGGGGCAAAAGTGCAGCTACCCTCAAACTGTGCCAGGAAGATTTCAAAATGTCAAAGTTGTTTTTGCTTTGCCAGATTCAAAACTGAACCATTTCTTTCTTTCTTTCTTAATTTTAAATTTTTGCTAACTATATTTTTGAAAAACTTTAAATTTTCAAACTTCAAAACTTTAGATTTCCAATTTTCCCCCATTTCTCCCATTCCCCCCCCCTTTTTTTGTTGCCTTTTTGCTGCTGAATGCAACAGAATGAAGATTATTTTGGGTTCTTTCCTCTCACTTTTCATTTTCCTTTTATCCATTTTTTTTCCCACTCTGGAACATTCCCACAGTTGGAGAAGTTTTGAAAAGTTACAGAGCAGCAATGGGAAAAATGAAAACGTGTGTGGGGGGACAATAAACTGAATTCATTCTGTCGCATTAAATGTAAATAAAGAAAAAAAAACAAGAAAGAAGGGGAGAAATGGGGGGTGAACCACAAAAACTGACAATTTTGGTTTAGATGGAAAAAATGAAAATGACTTTTTAAAAAACAGAACCTTTCATGAAAGATTTCATTGTCAAAAAAGATTTTTTCAGTCAAAGTTTTTGATAAATAATTTCAGACAACTCTAAAGAACAGTATGCTGCATCTTTTCAAGGCATATCACAAATTTCTCTCCCATAGTAAAGCCATGGAGCTGTGAAAAAGCGTTCTTCCTCTCTGAGGCAGAAACCCTCTCCTTGCTCTGTTTGGACAGATGTGCGGCTCTGTGATGCTCTTTATAACCATCTGTGCCTTAAAGACACGGCGAGATTTTCAAAGGGCAGTTAGACTTCCAATACCCATTCGGAGTGGGTGCCTCTTTCCCATTTATGTCTTTGAACATTTCCTCACAACCTTGCCCAGTATTTTTACTCACCTTGTGGGTCTCAGTGCAGGGGAAAGAGCTCTGGCTAGTTACTAGTCCTCTCTACTGAGCAGCATGTAGGTTTGTAAGGTAGGGGCATGGTGTGGTGGAACCTTGACTGTCCCCTCCCCACATTGTTCAGGCTACAACAGAGGAGTCAAAACAGGAAGCAGGAATGTGCTCTACTAAAGGGCTGGCACAGGTTACTTTCCATCAGAATAAGGCGTGAACCAGGGTTCAAACTATGAGGCACAATTCTTCCCATGGTGTGCTCCTGGGGCAGCCCAGCTGTACACCACCCTTTCTCAGGGCAGAGCCTGTTGTTCTAATTTGTCCCTTAATATTTTATTTTAAACTCACTGCTGGTAGGTAATACTTGAATTTAATACTTTTTTCCTTTTCAAAATAGACAAATCAGTCCCCTGTGCCAACTATTTGCTAATGTTCACATTTAAGTTCCAAAGGGCAGCTAAAAATCCAACCTCCAAGGATATATAACCCCAACCAAAGGGGGTGGGGGACGGGGTGTAAAAGAGAGAGACATGACGTGAAAAACACCTTTATTCACATAAAATTACAAAGAAACAGCTGCTTTCCAGATCTCAGCAGTCAGCTGTCAGATGACCACCCAGCAGCTGTGAGCAAAAAATTTGCCAATGGTCTGTAGACTTTTCCTCCAACTCTGATGTCTTGTCTACATTACAGTGTTGTCGATGCAAGTTATAGTGATGATCCAAAAGCGATATAATTACAGTGCTTATGTCTTTTCACAGAACTCTCGTTCTGTCACCAAAGTGCATCTACAGTTGGTGCAGCTATCCCACTGTGCAACTGGTCACCTTGTGCCACTAGGAGTTATAGGAAGGTGGAGAGGATCGCAGTGCATCATGGGTGTGGGCTTAACGTTCTGTGATGCAGTGTGTTCCATCCCATCTTTCCATGGGTTTCTGACTGCATTTGGCAGCATTTTTCAATGGCCCCTGTTTACTGTGCGCCTGCTATATCTGTCTGAAAAGATGCTCTCCACTGTTGTCAGTGTTCTGAACACATCACTGCTGACCATGCAGTGTAGCATGAGTTCTCAATCAGAATAGGAACCCAGGGTACCTGACCTGCTGTGTGCCATACAAACAAACAACACCAGATTACTTTTTGCATTTATGGAGCATCTGCACATGGTGCACTGTCGTTTTTGGGCGCATGAAACAAGCACTGACTGGTGGAATCACATTGTTACACAGGTCTGGGATGATGAGCAGTGTCTGCAGAACTTTTGAATGTGCAAAGCCACCTTCATGGAATTGTGTGCAGAGCTCACCCCTGCCCTGTGGCATAAGGACACACAAATGAGAGCTGCCCTCTTGGTGGAGAAGTGCATGGAGATCACCAAGTGGAAGCTGGAAGCTCCAGACTGCTACCGGTCATTTGCTAATCAGTTTGGAGTAAGCAAGTCCACCTTTGGGGCTGCAATATTGCAAGTGTGCAGGGCCATTAATTTCATTCTGCTACAAAGGACTGTGACTCTTCTAAATGTGAATGAAATAGTGGATGGCTTTGCAGCGATGGGGTACCCTAACTGTGATGGGACAATAGATGGCACACACATCCCAATTTTGGCCCTGGACCATCTTGTGATGGGGTACATCAATAGAAAGGGCTACTTCTCTATGTTACTGCGGGCACTTATGGATCACTGTGGGCGTTTCACTGACATCAACATTGTATGGTCAGAGAAGTTGCATGACAAATGCATCTTCAGAAACACTGACTTGTGCAGAAAGCTGCAAGCAGGGACTTTCTTTTAAGGCCAAAAGATTCCAATGAGGGATGTTGAAATGCCCATGGTGACCCTAGGAGACCCAGCCTACTCCTTAGTGCCATGGCTTATGAAACCCTATACAAGCACTTCAATAACAGGTCGAGCAGATGCTGAATGACCGTTGAATGTGCATTTGGCAGATTAAAAGTTCGCTGGTGATGCCTTTTATGGCAGGTTAGATTGAAATGAAGAAATGATTCCCATGGTTCTAGCTGTCTGCTGTGTGCTCCATAATATCTGTGAAGCTAAGGATGAAAAGTTTCCCGCTGGGTGGAGTGTAGAGGCAGATCACCTTGTGGCTGACTATGAGCAACAAGACATAAGGGTTATTGGAGGGGCACAATGAGGGGCCATTCTAATCAGGGAAGCCTGGAAAAAACATTCTGACAATGAGCACCACCAAGAAGTCTTTGTAAACAGTATTGTGCCATGCTATGACTGCTATCCTGCTTGCACAGTGTATCCGTGTGAGCTGCAACCACCGTGTGCAGGAGACAAAGGTATCAAAGTTCTTACAGATGGAGTGGAGCTGAGACTGCACAGCTTCCTCTCCCCAAATGCTGCTCAGATCCAGAAGCTTTGGTGCGCTCCAAGCAGGAGAGTGTTTGGTGCATGCAGCCACCATGGTCAGCTGGGAAGTTCCATTGTGAGCTCTCCATGCTGACCAAGCAGGAAGTGGAATTTCAGAAATTCCCAGGCCTTTAAAGGGAAAGGGGCAGATGGCTGCAGGATAGCAGAGTTCAAAATGCTGACCAGAGTGGTCATGATGGGCATTGTGGGATATTTTCAGGAGGCTGTTTCCATGAAATAACCAAGCACAGTGTCACACTGACACTTTGTTGCTAAAAGTTTGGTTTTATTATTTATTATTATTATTTATTATTCCAGGTGGTTTTATTTTGTCACCAAATCAGGGGAGTTTGGTCGGTGGAGGAAGGAGGGGATTATAGTGTCTACACCTCCACTGTCTTGGTGCAAAAGACTGACTTTGGTCGATAAGACTGTGTAGTGTAGTCCAGTCCTAAAAAGAGCCCTGTGGGAGAGTCAATTTTCTCTGATCAACCAAGGTATCTCTCAAGACAAGGGTGGCTGTCGATCAGGGAAATAGGCCCTGAGCTCAACTCCCCACTTCCCTTTAGTGATTTTTTGGCTAGCACTAATCTTCTTTACACTGTACTCAGCATTTCTATTTAGCTGACTGGCTGGGACATCAGGAACTAGTGAGGAGTCAGAAAGATCATTGCCATCCTCTTCATTTCCCTCAAACGTCACCAGCTCAGAAAAGCATTGAGCCATGACAGTAACAGTTTCATTATTCATGGAGAGAAATTCAGTGGGAGCATCAACTGGCATATCTCTTTCCCCAAGGGGGGTAGGCACTGCAACCCCAGGCCAAATCCATGTCATCGGTGGGTTCTTCACCCCCATCTCTAAAGCCTCTCTCTGCTTCCTGTGCAGGTGGTACTTCCCAACCTCCAGGACTCATTTCTATCCAAGCACAAGTGATGTGGTCACAACAGAGGGTTCCTATGCGGGGGCTGCACTCTGGACATGGCAGAGACCATCGACAGCAAGGGAGGGAGACAGAGCCTGCATCTGCACTGCCAGATCCTGCTGGTCCCTTGATGTCCCAGCCACCTCATCACTATCCTGAGGTCCCGCATTCTTCCAAGGATCCCGGAGTTGGTAGTGCATGAGCAGGACCACCTCAAATGACCAAGGTCACCACGCAAGAAACGTTGCGTGTTTTCAGAGGTAACCAACACTGTATAATCAACACCATCTATGACTGGGTCTACACTGATGGCGGCAAATTCGCTGCCGTCACATCGATTGCTCTGGATCGACTGAGCGGTCTGTATAGACGCACTCAGTCGATCCAGGAAGCGACGCAGGAAAACCACCTTGGTAAGTGGAGTAGTGCTGCGTCGAAGGGAGCGCTGTTCCCTTCGACACAGCACAGTATGGACGCCGCGCAGAGGAGACGCTGCAAAGTTGATGGGAGATGCACAAGTGATTTACGTCACTTGCGTTTCTCCCGTCCACTGCTGCCGAATCACAAAGGTAAGTGTAGACCGGGCCTATGTTGTACTTTAAAACCAGGTTCTAGGGTTGTTCCGGGTTATATAGAACCACGTAAACTTGGCAACAGAACAACATAACATGCCAAACATCTGGGATCTTGCAGCCTGACAGAATCATCCTAACAGCAGAAACTACCTTCTCATAAAGGGAGAGATCAGACATTAGCATCTCTTGTGAAGGAAGCAGAGGACACTGGAAAAAAACCTACTTTAGTAGCAGGAGTAAACAAGGGACATACTTGAACAAAAGACTTCTTGACCCAGAGTCCCTCCTGTATCAAACAATTCACAAACTGCTCCTGGGCCAGGAAAATCATTATAGACTTGCTCATGTGGGAAGCATATTTTATATTCGCACAGTCATTTTAACCTGCAATCTGCAACACAACCTCCCCAGTGCAGGAGACAGCAGGTACACACTGAACCCCAAGCTTGCCGGTCAAACTGCTAAACCCATCTGTAATGGACCCCATGGAGAACCCCCCCAAACTTGGAAAAAAGAGGGGACTGAGCAACACCCCTAAAATAAAGAAACTGCAAATAACAGAACAAATACAAACACATAACAGAAACTCAGCTAGTGCACTCAGGACATAACAAATACAACCTCACTCTCAAAAGCTCTCACAACCCCGAGAGAGAGAGAAAATAACCAAAAAAATATCCTTTTTAGAGTCTGAGACTTGGAATAAAGTCTCCACCCCGGGGGGATTTTCTTTCTTTTTATCCTAGCATTCTAACTCTTTGAAAGGAAGCATTTAGAATGGGTGGCATGACAGACCTTTAAATGCAAAATGCAGCTGCTGAGCTCCACACTATAATTACTGTCATACTGAAGAAGGTTAAATATTTATGAAGAATGAGCATTTTATTACCCAAGCAAATTTTTAAACTTGGAATCTGTAATCTCATTGAGATGCTAATAATCAAGGGGGTTTCTTGTTTGTGTAGCAGCAGTAAAATTCTCTCCATTCTCATTTATTTTATTTTGTAAAGTGCGGCGTATTTGTGGTTTACAAACACAGTTAACAGACCTTGTTTGTTTGTTTGTTTGTTTGTTTATTTTCAGCCCAAAATGAAAAAAATATCTACCAAATGCTGTCTTGGGCTTAGCCTAAGAAGCATTTCCCAGAAATTAGAAATTTTGTTGCATAGTGTTATGTGCGTGAGGATTTTCACATGACAGTTTCCTTTGGTTTCAATCCATGTGCATTTGCAGCCACGTCCCCTACTTTTTGCTTTGATTAGCAGGTCAAATCTCTAAGTGAAAACAATTCCTTAAGTGCTTAATTACATCTGCTGCCATGTTGAGATCATGTGAAACGGTAAATTTCTTACGATTTTGAAGCAAAGACCATAAGTCCAAAACGTTTGCTCAATACGTGGCCCAAATGTGCTTGAGATGTTCCTGAACCTTAATGAACCTATCGAGGAAACTGATCTGAGTTTTATCTTTTTAACACAACTCCAAAATGGGCACGTTTCACATGGGATGGGATTCACAAGGCATTGCAGGGCCTAATTTTTTGGTACCCAGGCATCATTAAGTGGAATTCACAGCCCTGTATTAGGTACCTAAGCTCCTTACACAATGTATAAAGAGAATTAGGTGCCTAAGAGTGGGATGCACAAAAGCCATCGTGCTAGATGGGGAACTGCCTAAGTTAGTCTCATAGACTCATAGGTCAGAAGGGACCAATATGATCATCTAGTCTGACCTCCTGCACAAGGCAGGCCACAAAACCCTACCCATACACATTTATAACAACCCCGAACCCATGACTGAGTTATTGAAATCCTCAAAAGTCAATAGGAAGCGATAAGAAAAGGGGTATGGCTTAACCCTATCCCTCAAAGGGACTGAACCATCTAGCTCTGAGCCACAGAGGCACCGATGTCCACTTCAGAGTCACAGCCTTAAACCCTCTCCTGGAGTTAGGTGCCTAAACCAGCACAGTCTTGTTTTCAAGAGAAATGAGGGTTGTGATGGTGTCCCCTCTTATAATCTTCAGCCCAGTGCTTAGAGCATTCACCAAGGATGTGGGGGACTAAGATTCCTTTCCCCTCTCTGCCTGATATGGAGCAGGGATTTGAATATGGGTCTCCCCGCATCAGATGAGTGCCCTAACCATTGATCTATGGGGTATTCTACAGCGGGTCCCTCTCAATCGCTCCTTTTGAAGCTGTTCCACTTTGTATAAAATATCTGAATAGTCACGGGGCCCGAGAACAATGAGAGTGGCTATCACGTGGTGGTTAGGGCATTCACCTGGAAGGTGGATAGCTCAGGTTTCAGTACCCCTGCTCCAATGAACAGTTAATTCTTTTTACAAAGCAGAATGGCTTCAAGAGGAGAAACCTGTTTCAGAGTAGCACACAGTGCAGCAGTTAGGGTATTTTCTTGATATGTGTGTTCAAATCCCTGCTCTGCATTAGGCAGAGGGGGAATTCGAACCTCAATCTTCTGCATAAGCCACTTCATCCCTGGGGCTAAAGGTAATAAAGGCACCACCTCTTCCTTCTAATGTTTTGGATGGGATAAGAAATGGTCGAGGCATGGTTACAGATCAGGCCTCAAAAGCATAATAGCTGGGAAAACACTTGGTTTATGAATCCCATTGGGGCTTACGAATAAATTAGATGCTGGGCTTTTGGGTAGTGTAAGGACTTAGGCAGCTGGATGCATGTTCAGTCACTAAAATGTAGGTGCCTTGGGGAATTTAATGGTGCAAATTTAGGCGCCTAGGGACTTTAGGCACTTAAAGACTTAGGTGGCAACTGAATGGGGGTTGTGTGAATGTCATTGGCACCTGGATTGAGGCTCCTAATGTGGCAGTCAGGTATCTAAATCCCCCTTATGAATTGCACCTGTGGTCCCACTGGGCCAGTAGAGGGGGTATAATCTTGATTATTCTTAAAAAGGGGTTGATAGAATACACTGCACTGTCTTGACGGCTACTAACATAATATAACTTACATAAATGTTTCCCTGTCATTGTTCATTCCTTTCTTACTTCACTAATGGCTACCAAATAATAGTAATAAAATGGTATTCTTACAACGTTGTTACTTCGACCCTCTTTCTGCTCAATGGCCAGAGGTGCATCAAAGATCAGTTTGCACTCTTGCTGTCAGACTGTGCTACAGTTAGCTAGTAGCACTTTTTTTTTTACATCTACAGCTAACGGATATCAGAAGTACTGTTGGGCAATTATTTTTTAACCAATAATTTATTCACCAACAAATACAGATTTGGTCAACTGGAAACTATTTGCGATTTCAACACAGATTTTCCAAATAGTTTTGGCCAAAACCATTTATTTGGGGCTAGATTCACAAGACAACTTTGGGTATGTCTGCATTTTAAGGTGGAGGAGTGATTCCCTGCTCCAGTAGCCATGATCTGTATCTCTGATTGAGCTAGCATGCTCAAAAGAGAATGTAGATGTGGCAGCATAGGTGACTAGCTGCCCCAAAAGTATGCTAATCAGAGATGCTAGGTATGTACTCATGGCAGCTAGCCCCTCCAACTGCTTGTGCTACTTCAGCTCCACTCTATCCTTAGTGCATTAGCATGATGGGAGCTGGCATCAGTATGTCTTCCCAAGCTTGGAATTACACCCCCCAGTGTAGACACACCACTAAGCATTATTTGAGGAGAAGGTGGAGATGATGCCCCTTATCCTTTTACCCAGTAGTTAGGGCTCTCACCTGGTATGTGGGAGACCCAGTTTTGAATCTCTGCTCAGGAGCAGGGTTTTGAACATAGGTCTCCCCTAACTTAGCTGAGTGTCCTAACTGCTGACCCAACGGTTCTGGCATGGGTTGCTCTCAGTCTCTCCTTGAAGCTGTTCTGCTTTTTATAACTAATCAAATATTCAGTGGAGTAGGGAGAGGGGGATGTGAGTCTCTCAGTTGAGTGCCCTAACCACCAGGCTATTAAGTCATTCTCTCTCTGTCTCTGTCTCTCTCGCAAATATTTGAATACTCATTGGACCAAAGTGGAACAGCTTCAACAAGAGAACTTGAGAGAGCCCCTCACTACCCTGGCATACCCTACATCCTGGTGGTTAGGGACTTACCTAGGAAGGGGGGAGACCTGGGTTCAAATACCTATTCCAGAGCAGCAGCGTGAGCCTGGATCTCCCCCATTCCGGGTGAGTGCCCTTATCACTGGGCTAAAAACGATACACGGTGTCACTTCTCCAACCATTGTGCGAATGTAGCTCTTTAAAAATGCTTGGAAACAAAATATTTCATTTGAATTAAACTATTTTAAATGTTCTTTTTAACTGACAGCAAGCTGAAAATGTTATTTGGCCAGCTTTATTCAGCAGATATGAGAGACTAATCCTGCCCTTGGATGTGGCTGCCATCGGAGTACAGTCATGTGAAGAGAGAATTTAGTAGAGCTAGCAAGCAAGGGAGCAATAAATGTTATATCAGATTGTTTTATGCCCAAGGAAATAAACCCAGAATTACTAAGGTTATTGCCCTGCTAAGCCAACAGTTACTTTGCTTATGCTGTTACTCCTGATGCTCCCTTTGTCCTTTGAATCTATATCCTTTCCTTTAAACTTCCACATGTTGTAAATGCCAATGTACAAGCTTTAAACTATTTGGAGGTTCAAGTCACAGAAACCAAAATCTTGGGGTGTCTCTCAATTGGAGAGTCTTACTTATCTTTCATCCAGGCACCTCCTTATTAAATTTCATTAACTCCAATGTATGCTCTAAGGTATGATACATCCCAGACAGAACTGAATAATTCAAAAGGCCCTGCAGGGAATTCAGGGAACCATAGGAATGATTGAATGATAACTGCTTAAGGACTATAATTGACAGGGTCTTCTTAACCAAGCCTTTCAGTAGAAAGGGATATAGAGAAATATCACTAATAATCACTTTATACACAACCTGGGGGAATCCACGAGATCCTCGATTCTATTTCCCCTACACCTTTGTTGCTGGTTTTAACCTGGACTATGTTAAATCTACCTTAGAATCTTGCTTGACAACATTAATACATTTGTGACCTAAATTACACTCAGCAGGAATAGCCTTATGAAGAATTCACTGTTGTGTGTGACTGGTATTGTAAGTAAAGCTGTAAAGTTTTTTTGTTATACATCATGTGGACCAAAGATGTAATGTTGTCAAGGACTTTCATAGAGTCCTTAAATCCTTTACATGGTCTTTACAGCCAAACAGCAAGATCAGCTTTGGAAAATAACTTTCACTAACAGCATTTGTAAAAGGTATGACAGTTACATTGGTTACTTTCTGCGGGAGGGCATGAGCAACATCTTGCCACCACAATTTATAAACCTTTCAATAATTTGATACCAGATTACTTAAATGGCAAATTAACTTTCATCTCTGATATTCATTCACACAAATAAAACAGAATAATATTGTTTATTTCACAGCTGGAACTATGGGATGTCTACTTACCTTTAGGGCATTTAATCTTTAGAGCAACATACCTTTAACAGTCAGATTGGTTAAATCATTGGCAGTGATTTAAAAAGTATTTTCAGTACTTTGAAAATGAAATATCAACATAAAACTTCAAATCTACTGAAGGACTTGGTCATTTCAACAAATAGGTATTTTATTTGTGAGTGTTTTATATTGTTGATTAATTATATGTATGTATCTGTTTATTTACTTTATCGGTTCCATTAGGAAAGAACATAGCACTATCTTTCAAAGAGGGTTTCATCAAAAACTAGTTGACCTCAGCTATACTGAGGTACATGTATAAAGATTTTTATAAATATCAATGGCTAAGAGCTCCTGCCCTTGACTGCATTGCCATGGCACTTTCTCCCCTCTACCTGCTCTCCTTGGCATCTCTCTGATCTCTGTTATTGCACTCGGTTGGCAAACTCCTTTGTCCTTTTAGATATCTGTACTCCAATATCTCTTGTTTCCCCTTTGATGATTTGGGGAATCTGTCTATGTACAACATATGAATTCTGTTTGATATTGGGGACCATCTATATGTGTCTATATCAGACTGTAGATTCCATTTAGAAGGTGGGGCTTGTTGCTTTCTCTGCTGTCTTTTTACTTCTGTGTTGGACTGAAATTCTAAAGTGTGGTGAAACAAGGCTGACAATGAAGAGTTGTTAACATTGGTGACCCTAGTCAAGTGGAAGCAGGTTGGGACAATTGGATGCCTGAATACTAGGGAAACCAGTCCAACCACAACTGTCTGAAGGTGCTGGGATTTGGAGAGTGGAAAATCCCCAAACAGGAGAACAAAGAAGTCCAGTGTAAACAGTGAGTTTTAAAAGACACAGAACCTGAGACACTCAGAGTAAACTCAGAGGGACTCACAGACACAGTAAGCTGGGGTAGAAGAGAGGGGCATGTTTTCATAGCAAACCTTTTAACTGTGACCAGCCAAGGAAGAAAAAAACTTGATGCACAAGAGAAAGAAGAGACTCCAGGATTCAGTAGAGAAGCCATGTGCAGGAGGGAAGATCCTGGACTCATCAGAGGATTCTGAATTAACACAAAAGAACACCTGAGATGGTCAGAAAACCAAGGCAGGGAAAGACACGTAGGTGTTTATTGTTTTTTCTAGATCTATGTATTTCTTGTGCTAGCTAAGTAAAGAGTAACTGGTTTTTGGAACCCTTCCAGATCCTGAGTATCTGTTTGTTTTCACTATCACATGTCCCTGAAAAGGTGAACTGTAAACCAGAGTTCCCACAAAGTGGGAGCTCTGGGAAATGGTGTACCTAAGACACTGGAGAGTCTGGGTAGTTAGCACTGGTCCTGCGTGGCCTAGGGCAGCTGAGCCATGGAGCTCCATTTCTGTGAAGGGGTAACAGAGAGAAAGCCTGACTGTGCCTAGAAAATGTGCCAGAGACACCAAAGAAAGACAGTGCTGCAGCCTGCTCAGACCAAGGGAAACTTAAGAGTACATGGGCCTAATGTGTGAGCACAGCACTCGTGAGTTTCCAGAAGAAGGAGCTCTACCAGGACAGTATGTGATACCCGCTCACCTAAAACTACACTCTGTTCTGTCAGTTCTAGTTGCTACTGGCATTCCATACAATGGACCTTATAAGACTTCTTAATACTTAGCAACTATGGCACCAGTGTGTCTTGGCCACAATAAGTGGCCAAGTTTTGTATAAAAGCCTGCATTTCATTAATGTACTAGATTATGCCATCTAGTCAGAACAACTTAACTAAAATGTTACCAGTAGTACACACAATTCTTATGGTGAGATGTGACCAATGCCATTGCTAGCTCTCAACTGCTGCTTGGTCCTTCAGCTTCTTCCCTTGTGTTCACTTGACCTACCATGATGGTAAACACAACTTGTTGGGAGTGGATCTCTCTGCCTTGGCCAAGACGGAATGGGGAGTTAGTGGGATGTGGGTTCCACAAACTCATTACCCTTCAACACCTCTCTTTAGAGGTTATGGGATTATTTTTCTCCAGGGATGTCTGCATGAAATCACCCAGACACCAGCAACTTAACAAAAACAAAAAATTATTAAAACAGAGAGAAAACAGAATTAAAAGAAATTATTTATTTAGTATCTCTAGATTTATGCTTCCCATAAGTTACATCAACTGTGCTGTTACACAGAAAACAAAAATGTAAATATCTTGTACCTCATGACAGTTATCACCTCTCTCTGATCAGCCTGTCACCAGCCCCCTGATGTGTTCAGAGATCTCTCTTATCAAGGCCCTGTGTCTGGATCAGTTTGCTTCTCCAGATATGCCTCCTGTTTTTCAGACCCGGACGGTTCAAAGTTATCTACGTACACAATAGGGTTTGGACTCACTGCTTTCTCTAAGAGATGGCCCATGCAAAGACCCTTAATGATTGTTAATCGCTGCCTTTCAAAGGCTATCTCATTTCACAGACCAGAGTGCATATCTCTGCTTCATCCTGTTTCTATATTGTCCTTTCAACTAGACAGATTGGTATTTTTGTCAATACCAGTCCTCCACTCCACAGTCATTTGATATTGTTATGAACTCTGAGTTAGAGATGAAGATCCAGACTCTCTGTCACAAGGCAATGACCTAGACTTAATAGAAAATGAAAAAACATATAGTTTGAGCTGATAGTCTTCTCCCTATCCCCTTTTTAGAGACAGAGAAAAAGGTTCTCATCTGACTCGACAACTCTCTGCCAAGTTTAATATATAGGTGTCCAAATATGGGTAGTTTAGTATACTTTTACTGGGACCGAAAAAAAAAATAACCAGGTCTGCTATGAATCTTCAGCTTGATGTGCAGCACACACACTCAGTGAACTATAAATGTGGCATATTGTGTGCATTTTAATGGTGCATTTAACTTCACTGTATTCCTTTTGTGATAAGCCATAAAGCAACAAGTCAAATTTTCACATTGACTCCACTGCTGCAATATGTACAAAGTAGTTATGGATTTAAATTAGTCATGTAAAATATTGGCTAAGTAAAATTTTGCAAGTCAGGTTTAAATAGCAAGCATATAATTGAGAGGCAATGTTTTCAAAGCAAAATCGTATATTTTTGTGCTATTTTACAAGATGGGGAGCAGTTTTCATGCATACTTGGAATCAAGCTAATTTGTAAATGAATGCTATTTCCACTCATTCTGTGAAAAATTCCTTACCCTACCTATCACTGGTAGTATACAGCTTTTAAAAAGATTTTTGGCTTATCAGCAGAGCAGCATGAATAATGATTTTTCAGTTCAGTGGCCAAAAGGAAATATTTGAAAAAAAAATAGTTTCAAATAGAAGCTGATTTTCTTTGAGTTTTTTTCATGTTGAAATTAAAAACTGAAACAAAATGTCAATTTAAAATGACACAGGCTTGACTTTTTCAATTTTTTCCTCCTAAATTTTTCTCATTTTTTATTTGGCTGCAACTGCACTTTTTGGTGAATTTGCCATTTAACCAAATAATTTCACCCATCATCTGTGGATGCATTTTAGAACTAAATAATGTGAGGGGGATAAGTCTCCTCAGAACATCCCTAAATATATTAAGGACTGATTATCATTTACACTAAGGCCCCTTTACATCACTCTTGCGATTCAAAGAGACACTAAAATAGCTGTAAATATAATTTACTTCTCCTTTAAGGCCTATTTACAATGACAGAAAAGTGAAAAGGGGCATCATTATAAATGAAAAACAGGTTAATTGTCTTAAATAGAGCTATGCTCATTTAAATTAGCTGAAGAATCTGGCCCATTGTGTTGAAAAGGCTGTGTACAGTATTTCTCAAAGATGTTTTGTTTAATTAATTTGTTCTCTTCCTTCACTTACCTTAACACTAAATTCCTGTAGTATGAATTTGAAATGGTTCCTGGGAAAAAAAACCAAAACAGTTCAAATAGTGTTTCTTTTGTTAATTTGTTTTAAGTTTTGCCTAAGGAAAACTGATGCAATAACAGTTTTCAGAAACTGTTTTCTTAAATAATTAACACTGATGATGGGGGGGTAATGGCTGTGTAAACTGAAATGATTTTGCTTGAAGGATTAGACATCTTTAAGGATTAGGAGATGTTATTTTCATCACTGTAAATTTTTAAATGCATAAAACTTAAAATTTCTATTTCAATAGCAGCAAATTGTATATTTTGGTTTTAAAATATTTTTTTCAGTTGGTATGTGTCATAAGTCCAAAAAAGCATTCACAAAACCCCCAGAAGACAGTCAGAGGCAGATTTTCAAAGATATTTAGGCACTTAAAGTTGCAGATAGGTGCCTAGTGGGATTTGCAAAAGCACCCAGGTCCCTGAACCCCAATAGGCCTCACTCACTAGCCATACATTTAGCAAACTTTAACTGTGTCTATTTCATTCTCTGAAATATTGAAGGTCATGGATTTGAAACACTGAAATTATTTTAAGAACCATTATTTTATACCTCAGCATTTGTACCTTCTCAGGGAGATTAATTGAGTATTTTACAATTTACTGTTTGGGGATCCGGTAGAGGGGATTCTAAAACCCAGATCCTATTTATCTTACACAGATATTAAAGGTTTCACAGTACTCGTTAAGAGCAGAGATTTGTCTTGGTGTTGCTAAGTAAAGTGTCCCTTCTTCCCCTGCACTGTTCTGCAGTGTTTTTATGCACAATTTGGCTGTTGTCCTTCACTCCAGAAGTTGCTGCATTTCAGTGCATATGCATGCATATGGCTGTAGAGTACTTTGAAAATGAAGGTACTATATAAATATAAAATATTATTACTGACTGAAGAAAATCTACAATAGTGAATAGGATACTATTACTCTGGCAGGTCAGTCTGTGGTAGGGCATATTTCACCATAACAGATTACTGGAAATTAATTTTTTTTCTTCAATTAAAAAATAAAAAATTTTCTTCAATTTTTCTTCAATTAATTAATTTTTCTTCAAAAAAATCAAACACAGTGAACATCACCAAAAAGTGAATAATGCATAAAACCAGACATGACATACTAAAACACTTGTTTGAGTTATGGATGGTACAGGGCTATGGAGGAACTGGCTTAGCACTTTGGGTGTGAAATCTTGGTGGATTGAAGTAATTGGGAGTTTGCCATTAACTTCAGTGGGACCAGGATTTCACCCTGCATGTCATACATATGGCTTTGGGCCCACACATTTTTACTAAATATTTGCAATGTACTTGAGCAGAGAAACATCACATTGTGTTTATGGAAAGCAGAAATATACACATAGTAGTACATATATTT